>JABUQX010098098.1:15000-19778 GCA_015478945.1 Trachelipus rathkii
GGGATAATAGGATGGAATGTGGGAATTATAGAGGTATATGTCTTTTAAGTGTGGTAGGGAAGTGTATGGTAGAATACTGATTGAGAGAGTGAGAGGGTTTACGGAAGGAAGAATGGGGGAAGAACAAGGAGGATTTAGGGAGGGAAGAGGGTGTGTGGACCAAGTGTTTACACTAAAGATGCTTGTGGAGAAAAGTATAGAGAGAAAAGGGAAAGTGTATGGGTGTTTTTTAGATTTAGAGAAAGCATATGATAGAGTGAAAAGAGGTGAATTGTGGAGGGTGTTGGAAGAAAATGGAGTGGGGGGTAAATTAGGTAAAGGTATCAGGGCATTTTTATAGGAATAGTAGGATGTGTGTGAGAGTGTTAGGAGGGGAGAGTGAGATGTTTGGGGTGGGAGAGGACTGAGGCTAGGGGTGTGTAATGTCGCCGTGGCTATTCAATTTGTTTATGGAGAGTTGTTTGCAGAGGAATGGTGAGGGAGGGGATAGGGGGGTGGAATTGACAAATGGGAATGATAGAAGGGAAGTGAGCATGATACTGTTTTGCGGATGATACTGGCCCTAGTGGACAGGCGAAGACACGGCGGAAGGGTTGGAGGTATTTGTGAGGGTTTGAAGAGAATGTGCGGACAAAAGGGGCTTAAAATAAATCCTGGTAAGAGTAAAGTGTTAGTGTTTGAGGGGGAGGAAAGTGAGGTGGGGGAGGGGGTTGGAGGTTAGAGGGGGGGTGTAGTTCTGGAAGAAGTAAAGATTTTTAGATATTTAGGGATGGATTTTGGGTAAGGGGGAGGCGATGAAGGAGGAGATAAAACATAGAGTAGGAGAAGGAATGAGAGCGTTGAGTGGTCTGAGAGAAGTTATGGAAAGGGGGGGATTTTTATCACAGAAAGTTAAGCATAAGTATGTTTGAAAAAAATTTGTGTACCAGCGGTGTTGTATGGGTGTGAAACGTGGGGGTTGAAGCTAGGTCCAGGAAAAAGTTGGAAGTATTTGAGATGAAGGGGTTGAGAGCGGTTTGTGGGATTAGTAGAAAGGGAGAGGATTAGGAATAGGGTGGTGAGGGAGAGATGTGAGTGGAGGAATGGGTTGGTGGGAAGAGCGGAGAAGGGAATGCTAAGATGGTATGGGCATCTGGTGAGAATGGAGGAACAGAGAGTGGTTAGGAAAGTATGGGAGGCGGAGGGGATAGGAAGGAGAGGAAGGGGGAGACCAAGAAAAGGAGGTGGATGGATGGAATAAAGGAGATGCTGGAGGAGGGAGGGATGAGGGAGGAAGAGGGTAGGGTGTTGGCGAGGGATAGGGTGGGGTGGAGGAGGTGGGTGGGGGCGAGATGAGGGGGGGGGTAGGTGGGAGAGGCTGTACGTACCCGTACCACTACCCCGCTCAAGCGGGAAAAAAGTGTAAGCATAACAACAACAACAACAATATATATATATATAATAATTATATATTATATATATATATATATATATTATAATATATATATAATATATATATTATTATATATATATTATATATATATTATATATATATACTTATATATATATAATATATATTATATATATATATAATTATATAATATATAATATATACGACGTATAAATGGCGAAGGCTAGTTGCAATCGTCATTTTTTCACATTTCTTGCCGATACGAGGTTTTCTCACTCATTTTATATGCTCTTTTAATTTGTTGATAAGCAACTGTGTTGCCCTATTCATCTACTGCTTTTTTTAATGTTTGAATGTATATAGCCATTCTAGGTTTTGGTGTTTAGCCCGGATCTCATTCTTTATTAGTGTTTAAGTTCAATACGTAGCATTGCAATTATCCACTCGCGTGACGCCACTCTATACATTCAACATTCGCTCACTGTAAAGTTATTTTTTCATTTTCATCAGATCATCTCATGGAATATTAAAGGAGATTCCATTGTACGTACTTTTTACTATTAAAATATTATAATAAATTTTATTTATTTACTTCTAAGAAGTAGGGAATTTTGTAACACATTTGATCCTTACTTGTCCATATGAAGGTTGCTTCATTTTAAAAGACTATTTTTCATTGCACACAGAAATTAGTGGTTTTTAACATAACATAGTTTGCTATACTTTTAATTTTTCCTGTTAACATCTTTGAATGTTGGTAAAATTATTAGCCTATGACCATATGTTTGTCCTACATATGTAAGATTGTGTTCAAGCAATATCTATAATATATATATATATATATATATTATATATATATATATATATATAATATATATATATATAAAATATATATATATATATAAATATTAATAGTATATATATTATATATATATATATAATATACTATATATTATATATATATATATATATATTGTTTTGCAGTAATTTAAAAGGAAGAACTCAGATAAAAATGGAAATGGTAGCGGTGAAAACGAAGAAGATACCACTAGTTAACTAATTTCATATATATATATCTTATTATATATATATATATATATTACTATATATTATATATATATTATATATATATATATATATATATATTATATATAATATATATATAATTATAATATATATAATAATATATAGCATCCCTCCTACTTCGCATATTTCGCATGATGAAGAACCCACACCCAGCCCAGCATCTCGACGAGTCAAGATGTGGGTCCAGATTTCCTGAGCTAGCCGTTTCAGTAGAATGAATCAACGAAATGACATTGTAGGTACGTTGGGACATGTCATCTATGATTTCGCTGAGAAAAAAGAAACAGTTACTGAAAGAGTGTTGGATTTCACCTAAGACCTACTATTTTTTGGAAGATGCTACCCCACTAAAAGAGGAAATTCAATTATGAATGGTTTGGAGACATATTTCAACCGGCTGACATATTCCAGGCGTCTAAAGGGAGCATTTTGCAAGTTTTGTATTTTATTTCCACC
Organism: Trachelipus rathkii; assembly: GCA_015478945.1. Classification (NCBI taxonomy): domain Eukaryota; kingdom Metazoa; phylum Arthropoda; class Malacostraca; order Isopoda; family Trachelipodidae; genus Trachelipus; species Trachelipus rathkii. Next base: position 17,933 of record JABUQX010098098.1, read on the forward strand.
AAATTAAAGTTCGTCAGAGAGTCCTAGGCTCTTTTAATATAAGACGCTTTCACTAAATATAAAGAGTTCATGCGATTTGTAAGAGACCTGCAACACAGAGTGGCATAAAACTGTTGTTGAAGCTGCAAGATTTTTCCTACTACAGAACGTGCCGGTAGACATCCAAATTAACCAACAGCATTCTAAGAAAATCATAGAAGAACAATAAAAAAACATTATCACTCAATAATAATTTCATGTGTGACATTTTCTGGTACGCAAACGATTTACCGCTTCTGGTAAGCATCTGATGAGGGAAGTGTTGCAAGATTTGGTGCGCTTGCGAATAGATGCCGGAGATTCCAGCGCATTGAAAACCATTTTTTGAAAAGGGGAAAAGAAAAAATGCCTACAACTACCAATCAGTTCAGATTTCAGAATGCGATCATTTCTCTCTGTTGGTACCGGACTATAAAGGAAAGCATGTTAAATAAGGTAAAGGAAGCGTGCCGTATTAGCTTCTAGCAGATGAAACCGCTGGTATTTCAGGAAAGGAACAATTATCCATAGGGTTGCGCTATTTCAACAAAGAGTCCGATGAAGTCAAAGAGGAATTTATTGGCTTTGTAGAACTGAAAGCGCTTGACGCAAAAACCATTGCGAAGCCATTGACGATTTTGTCACGACCGTAGAACTGGATCCAGAGAATTGCATGGGCTTGGGATTCGATGGCTGTTCTACGATGTTTGGCAAAGAAGGAGTTAACCAAGCAATATTGCGAAAAAAGTATAAAAAAAAAGCATTGTTCTTTCATTGCTTTTCACACAAACAAAATCTAGTAGTAAATGATTTAAACACAATACCAGAAATCCGCAATACTGTGGGAACTATAAAGGACATTATTACGTTTTTTCGCGAGTTGGTCTTGAGAAGAAAATTAATGCCAAACATCCCAAGCCTATGCCAGACCAGATGGTCTGAACAACACAAGTGCATCAGAGTGTTTAAGGAGCACTTTGTACGAATGATGCAAGCATTAGAAATCTTTTCCATTGAAGGAAATACCGCCACAAGAAAAAGCGCTTTTCAGTTACGTTCAGCGGCATGTAAGTCGTCATTCATCATGTCTATGATATTGATCGCGAAGTACTCTGCGATGTTAGAGCCAGTTGTAAATGCTCTCCAATCCAAGACCTTGGATATCGTTAAAACCTCGCAGCACATTCAACATATTGTGGAAATGGTTAGGACCATCGGAAAGATGAAGAAAAAATCACCAATGAAGTGTTAAAAGAAGCTAATCAAATCGCTGATCAACTGGGACTTGATCTGAATATATCACGGATATTTGGTAGGCAGCAGCACCGCAGCAACCATCCAGCAACAAATCCCACGGAGTTCTGGAGAAGATCCCTAATAACTCCGTATCTGGATTCTATAACCTCTTCTTTGGAATTTCGGTTTTCTACTGAAAATACACCTGCTTATGCATTGACATATCTACATCCTTTCCACATGCTACTCATAACAATCGATGAGTTAAAGGAAAAGACAGCATCATTTTATAGTTTTTACCACTTTTTTTTTTTTTCTTAGAAAAACACTAGAATGAGAGCTAGAAGTTTGATAGAACCTTTGGAAGGACAAGAAACTGAGTAGTGAAGAATTAAAAATCTTGTATTGTCTCCCAAGTCTTAAAGGAGACTGAACCTTTCTTTCCGTCGACGAAAAAGGCTTTGATGATACTACTTGCCCAACCATGCACCACCAGTACAGTAGAACACTCTTTCAGTAATCTGCGAAGGATCAAGACTTGGCTTCTAAGTACTATGGAAGACGACAGGTTAAACCGGATGGAGCTGGCTAT
>JABUQX010098099.1:0-31775 GCA_015478945.1 Trachelipus rathkii
CCCCCACTATATCCCACCTGCCGGCCGTTTTTTTTTTGACCTCACGGCCTGTATTTCTCTACTCTCTCTTATATACTCGTCTCTCCTCTCTCCTCTCTTATTCCTCCTTCTCTCATATATATCTTCTTTTGTCTCTCTTCTATCTCGTCTCTACTTCTTCTCTCTCTATTTTCTCATACTATAATTGGCCAAAGAATCTCACCTCCATTCTCTCTATTCGAATGCTCTAGTCTTCCCTTTCACCTTTTCCTTTCCGCTGCCGCTCCATTAGACTTCCGGTTTCCCTCATTACTGTGTACCCGGTTCTTCTCCTTCACGCCCCACCTTCCCTCTTTGTCCCCTTCACCTTCCAAGCTTCACCACCCTGAGTCCCTTGAACACTCGTCGCGTGATGGCGCTTTCGCCTTGTTGCTTCCCTTTCCTGCATGTTTTCCACACCTCCCCTTTACTCCCCTTCTTTTCCCACCCCCACCCACCCCCCCCCCCACACCACACGGCCGGCACCCAGCCCTGGCCTGGCATCGGCCCTGCCCTTCTCCCCTCTCTCTGCCATGCCTGACCCCACCCACACTTCTCTTTTCTCCACAAACGTCTGCGGGAGTTTTTTTCCCTCTCTTTAAATATCCCCTCCGCCCCCCATGTATACGTTAACCGTTCCACTGTGACCTCGCTTGTTCACATTCGCGTACCTGTTGTCTCTATGGCCTCATTCTCTGACTTCTTTCTAGTAGGCTGCGCCACTTTACGGTTCTTTTCTCGAGATCCTTATCCTATTTTTATTTCGGTCTTAGCCTTACTCATATGCTCGACATCGCGCGTTTTTTTCTTCTCGTCGCGATGTCGTCGTCGTCGTGTCGTCGTCGTCGTTGTCATCGTCGTCGTCGGTCGTCGTCGTCGTCGTCGTGTCGTCGTCGTCGGTGTCGTCGTCGGTCTCTCTCTCTCTCTTAGTCTCTCTCTCCTCTCTATCTCTCCTCTCTCTCTCTCTCATCTCTCTTCTCTCTCTCTCTCCATCTCTCTCTCTCTCTCTCATATCTGACTCCATTCTCAAACTAACTCTATCTGTTTTTATCATTGGATACTTTTATTTCACTACATCAATCTTCTTTCTATTAAATAAATCTCTTATCTTTTATATATCTTTTTCTTTTTATACAAGGATAAGGATTCTCTTCTCTACTTCCTAATCTTATCTCTATTATCTCTACACTTAATCTCCTCTTTCTCTCTTCTATCACTCTCTTATCTTTCTCTCTCTCACTCACTCTCTTCTCTCTTCTCTCTATATTATATATATATCCTAAAATATAAACAATAAACTTATTACCTATATTAATATTATATTTACTTCATATATATGTATAATTCTAAGAGGGCCGTGTATATTCGAAAATTGATATTTTGTAGCCACCCTACTATATATATATAAAGCCTAGTGATGCTTTTATTTTCTTTTTTTTTTTATTTTTTTACTTAGCAGCAGTCTAATACGTTCATTGCTATTTTTATATCATATTACCTTACCTGGTTGTTGCCTTAGCCTTTAACTGATGTACTATACTACTTTATTTGTGAGCCGAGAGGCTGTTATGATGACTCATATTATGCATCCGCGTAATAGGTTTTCTCTTGTGGTTGCGTCACTACTGCTAGCTATAGTTATGATTTTACCTTCGTGACTATCCCATTTGTCCATATCGACATCCATTATGCCCATTCAGTACCTTACTATGTGGTTATTATGTCCTACTCATTTACATCGTTCACCTATGGACCCGTACCTAATTCTGTGATGTCCCTGTTCTTGTTATGAACATAACTTATTATATACGTATATTTATTTCTTTGGCTCTATATTGCCAGTGCCATTATGTACCGTTATTATTGTATTTCCCTATCCCCCTTGCTTATTTATTTAATTAGTTATCTTTACACTGCACGGCCCCCACCCCTCACCACCCTATATACAATCTCTTATCTAATACTTATTATTTTTTTAAAAATTATTTTAAAAGAGACTTCAAAAACTGTATATATTATATATTTATATTATATAATATTTATTTTCACATACCCGTGGTTAATCGTGCACTTTGAATTCCATTCTAGGCTTAATCATATATATTATCTATTCTCGTACCCCTCTTATATTTTATACCCTTAATTCACTATCTACCAGTCCTTCTACATCCCCGATGCCACTCGGGCCTGCAGCGGGGTTCTTTCCTTACTCCTTTCACACCGGCTTCGCCTTTATAGTTGACGCGCTATACTACTATACTGGGGCCCCTGAGTACTTATACACTAGCATTCTCGCACACTTGCTATCTAACAACACGTCGCACGGAGGAGCGATGGACTATAAGATAGTAGATTTAATTTTGTACTGAATATTATTATTAGCCGTATACTTTAGATATAACTATTTCTCATTACCAAGCACGGACGATACGAGTATTTATTATTTTTCCCATCCATATTGATATGTTGTCACATATATATATATATTTCACCTACAATATCAAGTAATAAGTGATGATTTATAAATACTAATTTATAATATTTTATACCGGGACATAATATTTATTATTAACGCCTTAGTGATCTAGTTGCATTATATATTTTTTGACGTTAGAGAGTCGCTTGGGTGATGTGGAGTCAGTACTTTATCTCTCTATCTCTCTCTCTCTCTCTCTATAATATATATTATATATATTATATATATATCTCTTATATATATATATAATACATATAATATATTATATATAATATATATATTATATAATATATATATATATAATATAATATATAATCATACATTAATTAACTTATTCATAAATCTATATTGCCAAACTTGTAACTTTGTCTATTCAATAATTTTATTAATATAGGTTAATGATCATATACTTTTAAATCTTTAAGATATATAAAAACAGAAATATATATATTATATATTTATATATATAAAATATATATATATTAATATACATTTTACATTATATTATATATCTATCTAATGCCCTAAAGATATATTATATATGATGAGAGAAGAGAGATGAGAGAGAGAGAGAGAGAGAGGAGGAGAGAGAGAGATGAAGAGAGAGATTCTTCAAGAGTTGCTACTATTAAAGTTGAACCAATGTAATGTTACATGATAATAAGATGCTAAATAATAATTTCAATTAACTAATATACAATAATTATATAATAATAATTTTTTAATAAAAGGAATTAAATAGGTGATTCAACATAATTACATTTACTAATTAAATGAAATAAATAATTAAAATAGATAATTAAATTTTCCCAATAAAAGGAAAAATAATATCGACATATTAAATATATAATAATAATAATAATAATAATAATATAATAATACATAATAATAATATTTATTAATAATATAATAAATAATAATAATAATAATAATAATAAAAATATAATAATAAGAATAATAAATAAATAATAATAATATATTTATAATATATAATAATAATAATTATAATTAAATCAATTATACAATTAATAATATTAATATTAATATTATTAATATTATAGTATATATATATATATTACAATATATCTATTATATATACTATATCTATATATCTTATTATCTATATATATCTATATATATATATATATATATATATCTCTTTATATATTATATTTACATATTATATACTATATTATAATATATTATTATACATTAATATCTTTTTATATATACTATATCATATATATATCTCTAATTATTATATATAATATATATATTATATACTTATTCACTTTGTATTATACTAGGGCCTATATATATCTTTATATATTAATTATATATATATATATATATATAACTATATATATATATATATATATATATATATATATATATAATATATAATTATATATCTATATATATATATATATATATATGTTATATATATATAATATATTACTATATATATTAATATATATATATATATATAATTAATATATATATATATAATATATTTATATATCTCGGCACGTACGCCCGCCGCTTCGTAGGAACGACCCCAACGCAACAGCTGCCGGCCCGGACACTGTCATTGGCCATCCACCATCGCTTTTACGCTAAGATCCGGCGATATTGCCAATGTTCTGGACCATAGAGTATTATATCATTCTTCTCTCTTTTATCATCTGGTGTCTCTCTTTTCTCTTCTCTCTTCTTTCTCTGTCTCTTTCTCATATCCATTTCTCTGTTCATTATGTTCTTTTTATTCTCTCTTCTCTTTATATCTCTTTTCTCTCATTTGAATTTCTCTCCTTACTATGCGGGCGGGAGCCGCGCGCGCACGCGAGACCGCGCTCGGGAGAGGACGAGCGCTCTCCTTATGTTCCGTTTTCCCCGGGTAATTTTTGTTATTCTTCGTTCCCGTCAGTTGTTTTGGTATTGGGTCACTTAGTCTCCTCTCTATTCCTCCCTGCCGCTGACTCCCTACTCCTCCCTCGCTCCTACCTCTGTCCTCCTCCCTACCCTTCTCTTCTACGCACGAGTATCTGCCCCATGGCCTTTCCAGTGCTCATACTATCTTCATCTTATCTCTCTCTATCATTCTACATCTCAGATTCATTTACCGTCTTCTGCAGCCTTCGTTTCACTCTTTTCTCTCTCTCATCTCTTCTTTTCTCTCTTGCTTCTCCACTCTCTTTTTCTCTCTCTCTCTTCTTATCATTTCTTCTACTTAGTATGTTCTCCTGTCTCTCTATCTCTTCTACTCTTACTCTACTCTTCAATCTCTTATCTCTTCTATCTCTGTTATATCTCTCTTTATCTCTCATATCTATCTCTTTTTATTATCTTCGTCACTCGCCCGCGCGCGCGCGCGCGCGCGCGCGCGCCGCGAGAGCGCGCGAGCGACGCGACGAGGCCAGCGACGAGCAGCGCGCGCGAGAGAACGCGAGAGGCGCCGTGCGAGCGCGACTCGCGCCCTTATGCACACTATGTGGGTCCTGACTCTAACCGATTCGATCCTACCGCGCCGTCTGCGCCCCCCCATGCTCAACTTGCTCCACCTACTTAACTATTTGCCTGTTTTTTTCTTCACTAATCCTCCCTACTCTCTATTTCTTCATTATTCTCTCATACCTATCATGTCTTGCCTTCCTATATTCAAATATCTACTATTATCTCCTCATCTCATCATGTACTTTATCTCCCTTTCTCTCTCTCTCTCTGTGTGTGTGCCTGTGCATGCCAGCCGCACCCTTAATCATTTCAGCCGCCGAGTAGTTCCTCTGATCTCTCAGTCTATCTCTATCTTTTCGTCTCACTCTTCTCTTGTCAGTGTCATTCTCTTGATGTATACTATCTATTCTCTTAATCTCTTACTCTCTAATATAATCTCTCTTTTTCTCTGTTCTCTCTCTTCATTGTCTCAGTGGGCCTCTGCCGTACCTAATGTTTGTTTGCACGCCTCACGGAAGTTTCCATCTCTCTCCGTACCACCCACCACGCTCCTCACTGTAAATCTATATGGTCTTACTCTTCATTGCTCGTATTCTCTATATCTCTCTCGTACTCTCTTCTCTCGTTTCTGTACCTCTGCGTGTTGGTATGTACGGGACGTAGGTCACGTGAGATTAACTAGTATTAGGATCAGGAGGGTGATCATCGAGCATGAGAAGTTAGTAGTTATCGGGCTGATTCTCTACCTCTCAATTTTATTTCTACTATTATTAGTATTCTCTCTATACGTGTTGATTCAGTTTTTCGCTGGGACTTTTCGTTTTTTACCCAGGCCACGACCCCTCGCGCCTCCCATCGCCCATCATTTCCTCCCCTTCCACCCGTTTCGGCCCCCTCTCCTGTTTCCTCTTTCAGGTGCCTCACTCCCTCTGATCTCTCACCCCTCCGTCACCCTAGACCCCGTCCAACTTTTCCACCGTTCACCCTCTCACCACACTTTTCCCCGTCTTGCCACCTGTACCCCACCCATCTCATCCCCTCTCCCCATGTCCACTGTTCCACTTCTATCTCATCTTCTTTATTTTACCTTCTCTATTTTACTCTCTCTCATCTATTTATCTATCTTGTCTTCTTCTCTATACTCTTTTATCGTATCTACTTATCTCTCTCATTCATTCTTCTCGTCTCTTTCTATCTATCTATCTCTCTCTTCTTTCTCTTTGGCCTTCTTTGCTTTGCTCCACGTGTTCTTTCGTCCTGTGTCTCACCCAGCGCCTGGCTTTGTCTTACGTCGCATCGCTCTGGGTTCTGCGCTGGCCACTCCCGCTGTCCGCTTGGTTAGCCCTAAACAGACGCCGTTCCTTTTATTTTCTATCTCTATCTTCCTCTCTTCTTCTCTTATCTCTCTCTCTCTATCTACTCTCTCTATCTATCGTATCTCATCTCTTATCTCGTCCCTCTGAGTCTCCACCGCACACTTTCTCCTCCTCGCCTTCCCATCAGTCCGTCGCCCCTCACCTAGCTTTATCGTCGTTGCCCCACGGCGCCGCTACCAATCGTTTCTCGGTCGTTGTCCACCATGGAAACCTCCCCTAGCTTCTCTGTGGTTGCCGCCTACGTCACCTCACCTGCTACTTTGTTTTTCAGTCACCTCACTTACCTCCTCTTTAAGTTTCACTCACTTGACCTATCGCACTACTATCTAATCTATCTTTTATATCTCTTCCGATCTTTATATATACTCTTTTTCTCTCTCGTATTTCTCTCTCCGCTTACTCTATCTAATCTATTATTCTTCGTTCCGGTACCTTTGCCTCTTTGCCCTCCTTCCCACGCTAACGCTCCCACGCTTTACATTTAGTTCACTATTGACCCTTACCTTGAGAACTTGGTGTCACGACCTAACACCTTTTTTTCTTCTCTCCCCCGTGGCTCTTGCCTACACGCCCTCATTCTTTTCGTCCACCCACGTGTCTTCTTACTCACCACACGCGCCTTATTCTCTACTTCACCCTTTCCCTTCCACCTTTCCCCGCCCCTCTCTTTCCTCCCTACTCAGCCCCATCCCCACACTTCCTCGGTTCTCAGGCCGCCTCCCGCCCCCGCCGTCGGGCTTCCTGTTCCGGCCATTCTTGGCAACCTGTTCCCTACACGCCCCTCTCCACCGCCCCCTGCTTCCTTCGTATCATCTCCCCTTCATCTTTATATCTTCTATCTCTCTATTACTTTCTTCTCTGTCCTTCTTCATTTACTTCTCTCCATCTCTTCTATCTTTCTCTCTTGCTGTACTTGATCTCGCCCCTTCCCGTTGCCCCTCTACCTCTTGCCCGTGCTTCTCGTCGCGCCTCTTCCCTTGACACGCTCCACTCTGCCACTGTTCTTCTCCCACGTTTCTGGTTGCCCCCCTTGCCTGTTTATTCCCCTTTCCGCGATCTTCCGTTCCCTGTTTATTGCACCTGACCGCGCTTCAGACCTGCATCTCTGTTTTTTCCTGTCCTTATTCCATATTTTGCGGCCATGGGCGTGGTCGCGGGGCCGACGGGGCCGCTGCCCGCCCGTCGAAAGTGTTTACTCTCTTCTCCCAGGCCCCACTCCTTTCTTGCGCTGCCGCGAGTGCCTCCTCCTCGGCTTCGCTCCGTAGTCCCGCGGGTAGCTATCATATTCACCACGGCTTTAGTTTAGTGTCTTTTTTCTCTAATCTTTTCACCGCTTCGTACCTCTGGTCGTATCGTGTCTTGCGCTCTCACTAGTCCACCGCTTCTTAATTCAGGCCTCATGCCCTTTTTGCCTCAATCTCTGTCCTCCCTTTCTTCCGACTTAGCCCCGGGTACCTCACAAGCTGCTTGTCCTTCTTCTTTTTTGCTTCCTCTTCCTTCCCTTCACCGTTTTTTTTGCCCACACGTGATTTCTGTTCACTCCTGCCCCGTTCATGTAGGCTCCCTCTTTTAACTCCTCTTGGGCTATCATCAGCCCCCTCTACTGCCAGCCTCTTGCCCATCCCAGTTCTCTTCTACCTCCTTCTACTTCTTCTCTCGAGTTCCCTCCGTTCCTTCTATCTTGTCAGGCTTCCTACCCCTTTTGCACTTTACCCTTCACAGGCGCCCTTACCCCGTGTTTACTACTCGTCTCTGTCATTCTTCCTACCACTTCCACTAAAACCTTACCATCCAGATTCTTCCACCTGTACCTTATTCACCCTACTCGGCTTCGACTACCTGCACACCATTTCCCACGTGCCTCGTCTTCTTCTTTCCGCGAGTCGACTCCTTCCCACTTTGCACCAAGTTTGCACCGCCTGCCGTTCAGAACTCTCCTCTACCTTTCGTTTCGTTTTCTCCGCGTCCCAGGCCTTCTTGCGAATGCGGCTTCCTCTGCCTGTCCCACCCGGCGTGTCCCGGATTACCGTGCTTTCGCACGGGTTCTCGCTTCCTCCGTGGTGCTCCCGAGTGGCTTCGCTTGCCGCATCCTCGCGCTTCCCCTCCTTTGCCCTCCTCCCCTGACGCCGGCCCCACCTCCTACACTCTCTACACACTTTTTTTGCACGTCTTACACACCTTATCCGCCCTGTCTTCCAATTACTCTCTACACTTACACTCCTCGCCTTTTCCCCTTATGCACTACTCTACACCTTCAATTTCTTCCTTACCCCTTCCAACATCCTTGCTCGCCGGATCTTGTCCACCCTACGTTCTCTCGCACACGTCCCCCACACTTTTTATTTTACTACCACCTTTGTCTGTAGTCCGTTCGTTGCGACACAAGGCTTTTTTTTTGCCCCGCCGGATCTCCTACCCTTTTGTCTCCGCCCCACTTACTTCCCTGGCAGACTGGTTCCTGCCCCTCTCCTCTACTCCTCCTCTCCTACTACCTCCTACTTCCTACTCTCCTCACTCCACTCTTCAGGCACACCCCCTCCGCGTCTATGCCAGACGCCAAGCCTTCTACCACTTATTTTTTTTTCTGGTTACTGCTTCTCCCTTCTCCTTGTTTCACCCTTGCCACTCGCTCCATTTCTTCTTGCTCACCCCTTCTATTTTTCTCCCATTCTTCCCGTTTCTTTCCATGTTTTTGCTCTACTACCCTTGTTTTTTCCGTTCATTTATCGTCCGCCCTCACCCTAGGCCCCGCCTCCCTTTTTTCTACATTTTCCCCCCATTCTCCTGTTGCATTTCTCACTGTCCACCTTTTGTCTTCTTGCGCGACATATACCTGCTGGTTCTACCATCCTTGGCGTGCTCGGCCTTTCGGCCTTCACGCCCCTCACTTTTCTTTCTGGTGGTCCTCTCTGCTGCTCCGTGCCTTGAGCGGTTCCTTTTGCACCAGCGCCCCACCTGGGACCGCTCATTTTTCCTTGGCCGCACCCCCATTCCACTGGGCCCTTGGGGGCCGGGTTTTTTTCCTCCTCTTCGTTACTGGCCGTCCTCCCACACTACTGTGCACCATGGGGACTCCGCTCTCTATCATCCCTCGCCTTTACTCTGTTTTCCTCCTAGCCTTTCGGGTTATTCTTCAGGGCTGCTTCCATTTTTCGGCACTTCCGTTACTCACTTTGTCGGGCCTTGGTGCCGGTACCCATATTATCCACTCCTGACGCCGGCTTGCAGCCATCGACACATTTGGCACGTGCTTGCGTTCCGCGACTCCGCTCCACGTCTTTTTCTATCCCGCTGCATGGCCATTCTTTCGCTTATCCATGCCGACCGGCCTCTCCAGTCGCCTCTTTCACGTTGCTCAGTCGGCAGGATTTTGCTGCACGCCTCTCGCTGCCCCCCTCATATTTGTACCCCCTCATTGGCCTTTTTCTCCGCTCCCCCTGCCGTTGTCCACACTTTCACCGTAACGACCTCCTTGTCCTCCCTTCGGGGGACACTCCTCCTCGTTTCTTGTTTTTTTTGGCCCATCTTGCACCTTTTCCCACTGTCCATTTTTCCGCGGCTACTGCATGTGCCACCGCCCTCCATGTCTCCCCACCGGTCTGTTTTTCCTCCCGGTGGTTCGTCTTATGCCTTCTTGCTCCTCGCCTCCGTCCTCGCGCGTCCTTTCTGGGCCTTATTCATTCATATGGCTGCGGCGCTTTCTGTCGACCCATGTCCACTGGCACCGCTCACTCTTTCCCTGTCACCTGCCCTCCTTCTACCATCCTCCCATCGCGACCGCTCTCCTTTCCTTACCCTTTTGCTGTCCAGCTCGGGTCTTCCTAGCTCGCCTGCTCATGGGTTCCTGGACATCTCTACCTCCTTGCCCCTCTCCCTTATCTCCTTCCTCCCTTTTTAGTCATCCGAGTTCTCACGCGTTTCCGCACCAGCAATCCTCCCATCGTTCTTCTTACCCTCCACTCGGATCTCGCCGCGTTTTGCGGTCTCCTCCTCATTAATCTTTCTTTTCTTTCTTCTTATTCTTACTTACTTGATTTCTTCTTCTTTTCTGTTCTTATTCTATTTTCTTCTTATTATTATTCTTCTTCTTACATTTTTCTTTATTCTTATTATATTTCTTATTCTTCTTCATCTTCCACTCTTTTTTAATTCTTATTCTTCTTCTTCTCTTCTTTTACTTCTTCTTTTCTTTTCTTCTTCTTATTGCTTTTTTACTTCTTCTTTTATTTCATTTTCTTCATTCTTCATATCTTCTTTTTTCTTCTTATTATTCTTTTACTATATTAAACTTTCTCTTCCTTCCGTTCCTGTCTCGGACTAAGCGTTCCGATGGTTCCCCCCTTTTGTTCTAAGTATTTCATGTCGCTTTTCTCGCTTCCCGCATGTAAGTGGTTTCCCCAGAACTCTGCCCTGTTGGCGCAGTTCCGTCCATTCTCCTTTTTTCTCTGCGGCGTCATTTTTTCACGTCTCTTTCTTGCACATTTTCTCACCCTGCTCGTTTCGTTCCTTTCGCTCGTTTCCTGTGCACGCTCCTTCTTTTTGGCTTTCGCGCTCTTACTTTACCTCCTGTCCAGCTTGCTCCGACATTCCCCTCCCCTTTTTCTCGGTCTCCTGCCTTCCACTGTACTTTTCCTTTTATAGTTCCTGAAGCTCATGCCTTCTTGCCTCTGACTTTCACTTTTGGCTTCGCTCTCCCTCGCCTCCTTTTGCAGCTATTCTTGCTACACTTAATTCTCGTGCTTTGCGGGTCTCCCATTTCCTGCATCGTTTATCGCCCCCCGCCATTTTGTTGTGCATTTCTTCACTTTTCTCTGCCTGTGCTTACGTGGCGGCTATTACTGGTCGCGTTTTTCCTCATTTGGGTCCGTGATGCCCGTGTCTCTCGTTCTTCACCTACTTTGGGCTGTATTTTACTTTTCACATTCTACATCCGCCGTTCCTGGTTTGGCGTGGTTTCTGGTGTTCACACTGCCCCCTAAGGGTCTTTCTTTTGCCGGGCAGGCTTCCGGACGTCGTTCTCGCGTTCATCTTTCCTACTGGCTTCTTGTACCCCGGCTTACCTTTCTTTTACTTTCTGGAGCCTTTTACTTCTTTTGGGGCCCTCACACGTTCATCTTTTATCATTCTCTCGCCATATTCCCCTGTAGTTTTTTTTGAGGGGCACGACAGTTCGCCATTCGTTTCTTGGACAGTCCTTTCTTTGTGCACGACACGGGTATGCCGTTAGTGACGCTCACTGAATGCGCCCCAGCCCTGCGTGCCACTCCACACCAGTCACACGTAGAGCGCTCTTTCAGTGCCTCTGCGAGGATCCGCACTGGTTCACGACCAGTATCAATGGACGAACGCCGGTTAACCGGGCTGGCTTATGACTGCGTGTACGCGACTTGTGTCGTTTCGCCATTCATACTTATTTCTGCATCACAGTACGGTGTACCATTCTGTCTTGACACCAGGATTCCTTTTTTTACACTCATCTCATTTTTGCCACTGCTCTCATATTGTGCAGTTTTCCCCTCCTTGTTCTCTACTTGTTTTGCTCTTCTACCGTGTTTTACTACCTATTTTTTTTGGTTTCCCTACTTCCTCTATTCCTTAATCCTCCCAATGTTTCTCGTTTTCTGTCTTCTTTTCTTACTATATCATCTTATTCTATCTCTTTCTCTCTATCTCTCCTTCTCTCTCTCTCTTCTCATTCTTCTTCTCTCTCTATCCGTTCTCTCACTTTTCCGGCTGTCCCTCTCTGCTTGGAAGCTGGGCGCCCCTAGGTTGCGGGCCTCTCCTACAGGTTCCACTTCAGGGTATTGTCTCACAGCTGGTCAGACCCATGCAGTTGCCCACCACGTTCACTACGCCCCGTCCTCTCCGAGCACTCCTGCTCCTGATCGCGAGACCCCCCATCTCTTTCTCCCTTTTTAGGGTTTCCTCGTTTTTTCCTTTACTTCGCCCTTTCTCATCAGTATAGCATTCCTTTTCTCCGTTTCTCGCACCTCGCTTCTTTTTCTGACTACTTTTGCACGCTTCCACATACTTACTGTCTATGGAGCTGCACACCTTCTGTACTCTTTATTTTCTTCAATTTGCGACCTTTGGCCTGCCCTAGCTCATTGTGGCCCTCTGACCGCACTAGCTCCATCCCCATCCTCCTCCTGTCTTGACACCACCCACTTTCGTTCTCCACCGCACTGCACGCATCTTACGAGTGTTTTCGCGCAGCATGTTTTTCCTCTTTCTCAAACATTATTTCACTCGCTGTTAGTTTCCGCCAGCTCACCTAGTGTTGTTCGTCATGCGTTTCCTGCGCGCCCTGTTACTCCCTCTTACCACTCTCTCAGAAGGCGGCGCTCCGTTCGCCGCCAGCATCGAGTACTGCATCGCGCACTTTTTATTCCGTTGCTGGCTCGAGCCGTATTACTCTCAAGTTCGCTTTACATTGTTCTCGCCGCGTTCGACCCGAGCACTATTCTCGCCTTTTCTATCTCTCGCCTCCTTGCTACCTCGTTTTCCTTTTTCTATTTTTTTCTTCGCATGCCGCACTGCTGCGCCCACCATGCGGGTTCGCCCCCTGATTATCAAATCATCTTATATTTGCTATATCTATATTATATATTTCTCTCGGGTCTCTCTCTCGTATATTTCAGTTCTCTCTATTATCTTCTCTCTCACTTGTTCTTATCTTCATAATCATAGTAATATTTAACACAAACAAAGAGTTATTATTAGTATTCTTACTTTCTCCTCTTGTATCTTATATTTATATTATCTCTTTTTTTTTCTATATATATATATATGCTTTCTTTCTATCTCTTTAATCTATCTTTTTATCATTCCGGTTATTCTATTATTCTATATCTATTCTATATGTCCTTCAATATGTTTTAAATCTAATTTTATTTTATAAATATCTTAATTCTTTATATCTTATCTCTATCATCTTCTATCTTATCTCTACTGATTCATCTACGGTTGTCTACTTATTTTGCTCATGGCTGCCGACGACGCGGTTTCTGCGGCCAGCCGAACTACCCGGGCGTCGAGGCTATTTAACTTTGCCACTATTTAGAAATCACTAATACCTTATTTTTTTCTTCATTCACCCTATGTTGTTTTTCCACAATCAAAAATCACAATTTTTTTTGAGTACGTCTTTTTTTCTTAGCTTTACCGCACTATTATTTCTTATCTCTCTACTCTCATATTCCGTCTTCTTACTCTTACGTCGACTTCTATAGTTCGTATTCTCAATCTACTCCTACCACGCCCTCTACGATTCCGTCTATGTTCTCTCAGCCCATCCTCACCACTCTCGCTTTACTAGGTTTATCTATTTATATTACAGCGCCTTTCCGACCCAGCGTCCCAGCGCTTACTCACTTTGGAGGGATATTTCTGATACCTGCGCTGGCGCGCATCCTACACAGCCTCCCCGCGACTCTCCTCATCTCCTATAGACATATCACACCCATCCTCCACCTTCCCCATTACGTTAACCATCGTCATCTATTCCCGATCTCTTCCCCACTTGTTCTTACAGCCCCTTGTTTACCCTACCTTTCATCAGATCTCACTCTCCTTTTATATTATATATATATATCCCCACCTCTTCTTTAATTTATGGCACACTCTTCGCTTTTCCGGACACATCTTCCTATCCAGTTTTTTGTCCAGACTTTTTCACCCTTTAACGGTTACGCTACGCTCTTCGCCACTTCAACTCCACATTTGTCCGCCAGTTCGTTTCCTTGGACTCGGACTTCCTTTTGCCACTTCATCGTCGTTTTCTTCCTTCACGCGCACCCAGGCCCCGCTCGACATATGCTTTGTTCGCCTTACGCCCAACACCGCCGCTTTGCATTTCACTCTCCGACTGCGTGGGGTGCCCCACGAGCGGCAGTCTGTGCCCCGGTCCCGCGACTGCTCCCCCCTTGCTAGTTTGTTTAGACCTCCACGGGTACTTGGCTCCGCACTGTCCTTTGGGATTTTGCTCTTCCGGCCTCCGGCCCCGCTCACCATGGGGACAACTTCACTTCTTTGTATGTTCCTCCAATTTGCTCCTCCTTTTACCGTACCTGGACTTTCGTGCCTTCGGCGTACTTTACTGTCACACATTTCGACCACCTTTTGGCTAAGTTTCATGTTCTTCATTTTTGCTCCCCCACCTTCGATTTTTTCACTTCCCTCTTCCGACGGACCTCCTTACTTTTATTTTACTCGTAATTCACTCACATGAGATCACCGAATATTGCTCGCGTTCCCAGTCCCCTCCCCTTCACTACACACCACTTCCCGATTGGGCACCCTCTTAGCCCACCTCGCCTCGCCTCCCCGGACCCCCACCACATCTACACCCACTACCACATATACTCCGATGAGAGCACCACGAGCTCGTCTTCCTCGCCCTTCGCTCTTCCTACTCCACTCCTCTCTTTGGCCTTCGGTCTTCTTGCAGCTGGACTCTCGATCTTGTCTCTGGTACCGTGGTACCCCTTCTCCTCTTTGGATCCTCCCTGTCCTCGCGATTGAGTCTCTCAATCATACGTTCGGGTCTTCCTCCCACTTCCCCATCCCTCATCACTTTTGTGTGTGTGTTACTGACCGGGCCTTATTACGCACTTAATCTGTACCTGTTCTTTGCTAATATTACAGTGACCGTCCCCTGGTCGGTGTTTCCTTTCTTGCCGCCGCCAGCTGGTCCTCACTCTTCCTACTCCTTGCGGCATCTGGTCACCTACCCGTGTGTCAGCTGCCATCTTGGACCTTTACATGGCTTCTCGCCCTTTGCCCATTCCGTTTCTCCTCTGATTTCACCTTGCCTGCGCTGCGTCACCCATCCCTTCCGTATTATGTATCGCTAGGCGATGCTGTCCGTCTCTCTCGTTTGGGGTCATTTTCATCTACTTGTTCTGGCTTCAGTTTGTGTGGCTTTATCTTCCTTGTATTTAGGGATTTATACACTTCTCTCAGTCCACCATATCCTATTTATTTTTTACTGTTTCCCTGAATTCGAATAGAGGTAAACCAGTTGTCCTCCTCATTAGCATCAAGTTTGTGTTGGTTCCTCCTCTTTTCTCTTCTTCTTCCGTTTCTGTCTCCCATCGCTTGGTTCTTCTCTTGTTCTTGCTGTTTCTTTTCGATCTACAACTACGTCAAGCACACATGTTACCGGCAGGGTTCTGCCCAGTTTACATTGCACTATGTGCGTCTCATTGTTTTTTCTTTCCTTCCTGTCTCTGTCCTTCACCCTGCGCATCGCCACTTGTTTATCCCACGGGCCTCGTCCCTTTTGCTTCATTTTTTCTCCCCGTTTCTAAAGTCCACTGGCATGATTTTCCTTTTACTTTGCCCCCTCCTGCGTTATGGCCCACGTTTGGCTACCGTCTTTCACACTTTGTCCTGTTCCTTCTTGACGACTTGGTAATTTGCCCACTTCGTTTTCTTCTGCGGGCGTCACTCCTCCCTCTGCAACCTGTTTTGTAATTATTCTCTCCCCTTCTTACTCGGGGTACATCCCGTCATCCTTCCTTATCCTTCGTTCGCGGTCATTTTGGCCGGCCCTCCGGGCTTCGGTGCCCTCTCCTGCCGTTTCGCGCTGGTTTCGTCTGGCCTGCTCGCCCGACCCTGTTGATTCCGTAGGCCTGAGCCTTCCTTCCATCTTGTGCTCCTCCTTCCACCTCCACTTCTCGTCTACCTTGGTATGGTGGTCGCCACGACATGGTGGGCAGCTCATTTGGTCTTCAAACTCGCTGCTGTTCCACTCTCTCCCTGTGCACAAGCTTTTGCTTTAACGCATTCACTGCCGCCACATTTACTACCCGTGAATCTTGCCCCAGCCTGTTCCTTTTCTCAGTTCTCGGTATGGCATTAAATCGACCACGCTCTCGTCGGCACCGATTCTGTCCAGTTCATCGCCCTACTTGGTGGGCACAACTGCTGGTTCTCTTTTCTTCGTTTGGCCGTTGGGCGCCTGTTGGCCACCATTTGCCTGACTTTAACACTGACCTCTGGGGTGCCCAGCATACCCTTGCAGCACCAGCTCTGTTTCACTTTCTCTCGTCCTATTGACACGCTCCTTCCGCTTGTCCCCGCGTCATGCTTACCCCATTCTGTTGGACACCTGTCCGCCCCACGTTGTTCCATCTCTTTCCTTTAGTTACACTCCGCACTGGCTCCCTTCATTCGTCGCTCCTCCTCTTTGATTCCTTTTCCCTTCACCTCCTTTTCCGTCTTCTCCTCTCTTGCTTATTTCCCCTTTTTCTTCTTTTAACGTGGGTTCCTCATCACTTCCGAGTTATTTTGTCAATCGTTTCTTTCCTGGACTGTTCTTCGTCCTTCTTATTCCGTGTGCGGTTCACCATCCCTGGTGAATATATATATAGAGATACACAGTTATCCTGTGCGCTTAATTCGATTCCTCGCGTCCTTGCCACTCTGACTCCACCACCTATTCATCCCTAGCAGTCGCGAGAACTGCTGTTTCATCCTGCACATAGCCCCATACTTTCGCGCCCTTGGTTTTTCTTTTTCTGGCTCCCTGCTGTTGTACGCTCCCACTCTTGGTAGTTATCCATTGAGCAGTCAATCTTCTCCCTCATCTTTCACGCATTGTGTCCCAACTTGTTTACGCTCGCACACTCCTTCCTGTATCAACTGCATGACGTCCTGTCTCCGCCACGCGCTCTGACTATTCTCCGACTCGAGCCTCCTGCATGCCACCTCCTTTTCGCTTGTGGTTGCGCGTTCCCGCCTGGTGGCCGCTCTTCTTTCCTTCCTCATTTTTCTCATTCTTCTTTGGGACTTTTGCTGCACTCCAGTTTATTTCTGATGTACACTCCTTCTTCCGTATCGACGTTCTTCAACTTTTCTTTCTCTGGTGAATGTCTCTCGTTCCCTCCCTTATCCGTTTCGTACATCTCTTGTTTTTCTTTCCTTTGCTCGCCATCGCCATCTCCGCTCCTGTATTGAGTTTATGACTCTCCTCGCCCACCTTGTCTGTGTACATCTTTTTAAGTTTGTTACACCTTCCTTGCTTTGGGGTCGCTGTCTGGCCCTCGGCGCCTCTTCCACTGCTGCACCACCCCTCTTGTCACTTCGACACCTTTCTCCTGGCACTCCTCACCTTCTGGGACGTTGTGGCCTTTTCTGGCGTTTTCTTGCTTTACATGTCCTTTTGACGGCTTTTGGTCCTTTTCCCCCCATACCTTTTCCTTCCTATCAGGCGAATGTCCACTACCCAATTCCTTCGTCCTGGTGCTTCTTCTGTTTTAATTTTCGACTACTCTTCTATCAGTTCTCCTTCCACTCGCCATAGTGATCGCCGCCTGGTCCCCATTTTATACCACCTTTAACGCTTTTGGTCGTGCTTCTGGCTGCCGTTCTATCGCTTTCCTCTTCCGGTTTCTTTGCCCCTTGACTGTGTTGCGCACACATTTCCTATTCCGGGCTAATCCTGAATCTGGACCTCTCTTCGCTCCGTTCATCCGCCTTTCGCCATTTTCCTCTCCCCTCACGATTCTCGTGTGTATTGCCCCCTCGGGCCGCTGGTCGTGTCCCCGCTGCAGTCTGCCCTCGTGACACGGCGCCCAGCTTTTCCTCCCCAACCGTCTGGCTCGCAGTTCTTTCTCTTGTGTTCCGCTTTCCGTTCCACGCTCTGGCGGCGTGTGGTTGTATGGTGCTTATGGCCCATTGTTCGGCCACACCCCTACTGGCGGACCATGTGCTATCCGCATTCTCTCGTTAGCGAGACTATCTGGTCCAGTCTGCTCACCTCTCGTCGTGTATGTTATGTGTTGTTGTCTCGCATATCTTTCAGTCCCATACATAACAGTTGTGCCTTTCACAGGTGAGGGCGCTGCGCGGTGCTGCCTCTTCCTGAGTCGCATTTCTTTGTCGTTGACGTTCCCGCGATTCTCTCATACTCGTCTTAATCTCGCCCCATTCAGTCGGTATCTCCAGTTTGTCCATTTGACATCACTAACATTCGGCGTTTTTTGCGTCAGAATGGGCGCTGCTGCTGCTGTGTCTGGCAGCGGTTGCAGGCCTGCGGTGCCCTGGGCCGCTCCATTCTACCTCCTTTCCTTGGCGTTTCGTTCGCGAAGCGCTGTCGGCCTGTTCCCTCCATACAACTGTTTATCACCCTTCTTTTGACTATTACTAGCATCTCGGTCACACATCCGGCACGGGTTGTATAGCCATACACGACTCTAATGGGGTGTTTTCTTTAGCCCGCCACCTCCCCTTTTACACCCCGTATTGCCGCCTGCCGTGTTGCAACGTGCTGTGTACAACTTTTGTGTTTCGCACTCACTCCATGGTTGGTCACAGTATTGTCCCCTTGCCATCTAGCCGGTTCATTTAATGGCTGGCACACTATGGGCCTCTCTGCCATCCGTCCTTGGTTTACGCGTCGTTCAGTATACACCGCCTCGTGTCGTCCTTTTTCCTCCTGGCACACACACTCACACGCACGCACTCACACATCACCGGCACACGCACACAAAGCACTATATCACCGGCTTTCACACTCTTTGTTCTAATACGCGCGCCTCACACGCGCGCGCTTCACACTCACATCGCTTTTTGTTATGGGGTCACTGGCTGTCCCCTGCATCACTCCGCATCTCCCTTAACTACTGCATTTTCTTCACCTTTGCTCTACCACCCTCCCGTGACGTTCTCGGCGCCGTTTGTTCTTAGTTTCGTTCTTCCATGACCTTTTATTTCCTTCTGTGTTTTGTCCCTCGTCCTTGCTTTTCCTTGCTCTTGTTTTCTCTAATTTCGTGCTGTTGTTGTTCACCTGTCCCTCCTACCTTGGTCTCGTTCCGGTTTGCCTTCTCTCCCCTCACAGATTAGCCTCTCTACTTCTTATAACTCTTCCCCAGTTTTACTTTTCCTCGTACTCGATTTTTTCTCGTATAGTTCCCCTTCTTTGTCTTTCCCATTGCACCCCACTCCTGGCATTAACTTTCCCTTCTTATTATTCTCTTCGGTGATGGTCCTGTTCTCCCTCCTCACTTCTCTAGTTTGGCACATGTCACTAACACGCATTTCCTTTATAGGTTTATTTGGGGATGAGGGATGAAAGCTTCAATTCTCGGGGGTCCACTCATTTGCAGTAATTGTTATTTCCCCTGTGTTATATACGGGTATTGTCGTAACTACCCTCACACAAGATTTGTCTTCCCTTGTTACTTTATATTCTCTTCCCCCCTTGCCGTCTCCGATCCCTTCTTCATCTCTCCTCGTGCCCGGTATTGTTCCTTCTTTCATCTCCTTGCTCCTCCCCCTCTGCTAGGCCATCCTCCATCTCCTTTCTGGTTCACGCTGTACTCGTCGCCTGTTGTTCGCCTCCCCTCCCCGTTTGGGTCTCCCCTGTCTTCCTTCCTCGTCGCTTTTTGTTCCTTTTCGGGTCTGGTCCTCCTCTACATTTTGTGCTTCTTCCTCCGGCCTCTTGACGCCACCCACCTGTCTATTCTGCCTTCGTCTTCACCTTCTTCCATTTTATCCTCCCTTTCTCCAGCCCTGGTGTTTCTATTCGACCTTGCTCCCCTGCTCTTGGTTCTTCTTCTGCCGTGTCGACTCCTGTTGGTTGTGTTTGTTCTGGCTCCACCCCTTTTCCCTTATACTTCGGTAATCCTTTGTGGCCACTCGCTTGTCGTCCTTCGCTGTTTTCATTATTCTTTGGCTTCTGGGTCCCCCCCCATTAGTTGACCGGGCTGGCTCTGACACACCTCAATTCATGCCTTCTGCTGGCTCGCTCGCACTTGTTCGCCGCATGCGGCGCGGCTTCGTTTCCCGACCCTCGTTGTGGTTTCCTTTTCTTTTTCCCATTCCTTACTTTCTCCTCTTCACGGCTTCTCCCCCCACGTGACCCACTTCGTCCCTAGCCACCTTTTCTTTCACACCGGTCTGCTTCCTCCTGCTTCTTGTCTCCTTTGTGTTTGCCGTCTGTAAGTTGTTTTTCGCGGCCCCCTCCTTGTCTGCTGCTCAATCCTACGCCTCTTCAGCACCTCCTCTACCTCGTCTCTCCACCTTCTTCTATGTTGTTAATTTCTTTTTTAACCTTTTGGTCTTTCCTTTTCCTATGCCTTCTCTTTGTTCTTCTTGCACTCGCATCTTGCTGGTACCCACTGGGTTTCCTTATGCTTCTCTGCCTCCGTTTTTCCTTTCTCTCCTACGACCATTTTGTCGGGTTGCCCCTATTGGGCTTGCTCGGTCTTGCCTCCTCCTCCTGGTCTTCGTTTCTCTCTCTTGTGCACCACAGTTTCCATGTCCTTAACCCCGCGCCTTACACTTTTTTTCCCCATCCCTACTCTCTTTTGATATCTAGCTCTTCTTTTGGCAGCCACTTTCACCCTTGTTTTTTTCCACCTTGTTGTCCCTATCCTCTTCTTTGGTCGCCTGCTTCCATCTGTGGTTTGCCCCTGCATGCCGTTCTGCTCCTTTTCACTGTTCGTTCTCTCTTATCTCCGCTCCCTTCTGCCACTCTAGTTTGTTGTCTCTTTTTCTTCCTTGCACCCACCCTCTTTAATGCTGGCTCATACCATGGTATTTATCTATTTTGAGCCTACTATCCTATCATACGTTCTCACCTGGGCCCATACCCCATTTCTTTCGTCTACCTCCCCCACGTTCTACTTTTTCTCATTGTTCCTTTGCCTCTTTTATGACGCAGAGGTTAATCCTAGACGGCTCCCATTTCTGATTAAGAGCTAACATAGATGACAAGAAGTGTGAGGGGTTTTCACCGCCTTTCATTTGCCTACTCCATGCTTTCATATTCTTCTCCTTCTCCTGCTCATATCCTACCATCTGGACTGCTAAGAGCACGTGTAGACTGATTCTTTGACTGTTCCCTCCTATTTAGGAGTGCGATAGTCTAGTTTCCCCGTTTCTTCCACCCCTTTTTTCTCGCCTTGTCTGGCCTCCTTCGCTTCGGCATTCATGTTCTTTCGTTGCCCTACTTTTCTCACCTGTCTCCTTCTGTCTGTCCTTCGCTTTTCCGTTTTCTCTTCTTCGTTTTTTCTTCTTCCCGTTAGTTTTGTCGCGTCGGTTTCGTCTCATGGCGTCACTCAACATTAATAGGAGAGTTTCTCTCTAAGCTAAGTTTTGCCTTCTTTTTCGCTCCCTTCTTCGATCCTCGTGCTTGTTGCAGTTTTGCCCTTATTGACACCGCTGTGCCTTCATTCGGCCGCTCTTTTTCTTGTTTGCTCTGGCCAGCTTCTTATTACACTGTCTACACCCGTCCTTCTCCTCCTTCTTTCCTTGGTTCTCTTCCCCTCCTTTCTCGCTTTCACGGCTGACCCTCCTTCTCGCCCGACCCCCTTCGCTCACATTCCACTTTTTCGTCTTCCCTCATGGCCTCTTGGCATTTCCTTAGCCAGCCTACACTGCCCTTTGATCTTCCCTACGGTTCTTCCGTTCCTTCCGGCTTTGCTTTCAATATGTCCATTTCCTTCCCCACTCCTCGGCACCCCACACAGTCGAGATCTCTATACCTCCACCTCTGCCCTACTTATATTCTATATATATCTCTTATTATCTCTATCTCTTCTTATCTTATCTATCTCATACTTCTTTATATCTACTCTCTTTTATATATATCTTTATCTTTCTTCTATTTTCTCACGTTCTATCCCACGGAGACCGTTTACACTCCATAATTCTTTTTTTCTCTACACCCCGCCCACACTCCCCTTTCTCTTATCCATTCCTTGATGGCCTCAGATCTCTTTTTACTCTGCCCCTTCTTCTTCCACCAGCACCCGATGCACCCATTCTGCTTCTTTTCCTCTTCTTTTTATTTTTCCTTCCCCCACCTCTCTCTCTCTCGCTTCGTCTTCTCTATATACCGCCCGCACGCCACGGGACCGCACTATGGTTCCACACCCCACCTCTTTCCACACTCTACCTTCACACTGTGGACCCAGCAACACCCTAACTCTCGCCCATACTCCTCCTCTTTGTTACCTCGCTTCACCTCTTTTTCATTTTAATTTCCGTCTATTTGTTTGTCCCTTTTTTTTTTTCTCCTTTATTTATTTTCTCTCGGTTAACTCTTCTTTCCTTTTCTTCTTTCTTTCTTTTTTTCTCCTTCTATCACCGTTAATGCGACTTATATCTCTTCTAGATTCTATTCATCTTATTTCTGTCTATATATTCTTATCTTATCTTCATTTATTTCTTATATCTCTTTTTATTATCTTCTCTCTCTACATCTTCCGCAAAAATTATCTATATATCATATTTTCATCTTTATATATCTATCCTTCTCTATATCATCCTTTCTCTGTCATATCTCTCTCTATAATCTATATGCTATATTCTATTATTTCTCTTATTCTATCTATCTCTCTACTCTTACTCTATATTTACTATTTATATTTATTTCATATTATCTCTATATAATTTCCATATCTATTATATTCTTTTATTCTTCCTTATATCTCATCTCGATTGAAATCTCCTTTATTCATATTTATATATCTATTATCTATATATATATTCATTATCTTTATCATTATCTATATATTCTCTTATTCTACTAATATCTATCTTCTCTATTTAGTGATGACCTGCACTCCGCCTCGCGGCCTCCGCCTTTGCCATCTGATACTTCGTTCTTTCCATCTCGTTCTTGGACGCGTAATCCCGCCCCTCCTTACGCACGTTTAGGTTCCATGCTGCGAGGTAATATCAGATGGTGGAGAGAGTAGCCCGAGCCAGCTCCAGCGACCCCTCCCCCAGGGCACTTCCACACCATCCCACTTGCCCCCTCCCCACCTTTTTCTTCTTTTTTTTTTAACGCCTACTCCTTCTTTCAACACTCTCACTCTCTGCATACCTTCCTGCTGTTCGCATGTTTTCTTTTCTTTCTCCGCCCGGTATTATATCTATACTCTATCCACTACTCATATTTCATAACTCATCTATTCATCCTACATCAATCATTATATTCTTATTATACCTTGTTTTCCTCCTCCCCTCATACCCTGCCCATATATCCTAAATCCATCATCTATCTATATATACTATCCACTATCCTTTATATCATTAATCATATGTGCTGCTGAGTGCACTGATCTCTTGATGCATACGTTTTCACCAGGATACTTTTTTCCTGCACTTATCTAACTTCCGGTGTCGAGCATTTTGCTTTTTTATTCTTATTCACTTATTATTATTCTTATTCTATTCTTATTTTCTACTTATTATTTTTATTACTTAATTACTTATTATTTTCATTCTTCTTATTTTTTATTCTTCTTCTTCTTCTTCTCGCCTATCCTACTTCTACTACTCCTAACTCTCTATATTATAATCATACTATCCTCTCTCTCTCACTCATATCCTTTACCCTACTACTCATTCTTATTCTTCTTCTATTATTCTTCTTCCAGAATTCTTCTTACTTCTTCTTTTCTTTTATTATATTCTTTTCTTGAGCCCGTCCACATACTCAGCCTATAGTTTTATTCACCCACCCCTCAGCCATTTATTATCATCACCTGCACTCAACCGCCGCAGTAGCCCTACCCTCCCAGCACTCCCTCCACGTACTATATTTCTAAGCTCACCCCTCCCAGCTTCTTAGTTCTTCACATTCCGCACATTCTTTCTCATCCATATTTTTTCGCCTTCCCACTCCCCGTCTCATTTGTTGTTCCTGTATGGCGTTTTAGCGACGGGTACAGCGACGACGGTTGCCCAGTCGTTCAGCGCCCACCTCCGACCTCACCTATTCCAGCGCCCGCACTGTCTTGTTGACCGCGCGGCCTCTCACTCCTTCTCCTTCCTCTCCTCCTTCTCCCACACAGTGGCGCCGGCGCACTCGGCGACACAGGGCGCCGGGCTAGTGTCTCCATCCCGCGCACTGGGCACGCGACACACAGCGACCGTAGCCCGCCCCCCCTCACTTCCCCTCCACCGATCCTTATGCAATCCACCCCTCTACACTATTTCAGTGGATCCTGCCTCCGTGCCCGCTTCATCCGCCAGCAGGCCAGGCTCCGTGGGTCATCGCTAGCAGCGGTGCAGAGCTTGCGTATGCTAAATTCAGTCATTTCACTCCTGACATCCATCAACCGCAATTCACCAGCGACACACCAGGATTTTTTCACGGTCGCCGACGACAGCCTCCCCACACCAGTTCCATCCCTAGGCCTATCTGAGCACCTCCTCTACTTCTCGTCTATAAGTCTCTCTCTTCTATTTACTCATATCTCTATCTTATTATCTCTTTATTTTATCTTTCTCTATTATTATCTATCTTATTTTATATTTCTCATTCTTTCTATTATCTCATTCTATCTTATCTTATTCTTTTTCTCTATAACTCTTCTATCTTTCTATATATATCTCTCTCTTTTTATCTCTCCTTACGTACATCTCTCTCAATCTCTATCTCTCTTCACGCACCTTCGTGCCAATACGGTGACCCATGATTTACTTTATTATTACATCATTACATGATTACATATCACCGTATCTATACAGCTTTACATTACCGTCTCACACCAGATACCTCTACATTCTCCCCTGCTTTACTATATGTTATATATATATTCTTCCTTCTTATATTCTTCTATTAATATCTTTATCTTTATCTCTTCTATCTCATCATATCTATCTCTCTATCTATTCTTTCTATCATATCCTTGTTCCTTCTCTCACACTCGTCTGTTTCCACTGTGCCAATCGGCGTGTCGTCACCTTATAGGATCTCTCTCTTCTGTCTCTCATATCTATATTATACTTCTTCTCTCTCTTTATGCTCTCTACTATCTATACATCTCTTCTCTCTCTCCCCCCACCACGGGAGGACGGGGCCGACGCGAGCTTTATCTTAATCTATCTTTTCATCCTTTTACTATACTCTATATCATTATATCTCTCTCTCTATATATAATTCTTTGCCTTCTTAATATTTTCACTGACCACGATTACGCGATTTTTCACATAACTTTTCATAGCATTGTAGTCCTCTCTATTATTCTATTCTTCAGGATCCTTTCGAAGAAGTTCGTATGAAATTGATAACTTCTTAAGGAAACAGAGGCTTCGTTTAGTAACGAAATCTGCAAGGTTCTTTTGATGATGATTTATATCTGGAGCAAGCTCAATTCTTTTTGTTGCACCACCTAATTCAGGCTTAATCAAGGCTTCTACCATTTTCTTTTTTCTTCTGGTGGGACATCGTCATCAAAAAATGCCAAAGACACATTCTCTTCATTGAGATACCGCAAATGACGGCACAAGGCTTTAGACGCAATTCTATTAGTTCTGTGTCCTCAATATTTTGAAGTTGTTTTAAATAATTTAAATCAACTCTTGGAACAACTGGTACATTCGTTGATAATAACCAGTTACATGTACTATATATAGATAGTGGTTCAACCATGCAATACGCAAGATACTTGAAACTTGTGAATTAAATACCAAATTATATTTTTCTGTAAAATTTCAGCTACTTTAGTGGCCGCATGTCACTAATAAGTTTACGTTAATAGAAATAAGTTGTTTATTCAACTTTAATTAAGGTAGTCCTCCTAATAATTGGTAAGGGCTTTAGGACTTTTGTTTATTCACGTTACACCACATGAGGAGTGGACATTTTTTGGTAATTATTTTTTTGATATATTCTATTTTTTAAAAAAAATCAATTTGGGAAGTTTTTGGAAGTATTCACTATTTTTTTTCCTATTTTTTTACAATTCACGTGACGTCAACGAAAAAAAAATATGTACATGCCAAATTAATATTTCGCGTGACGGATACGAAATCCAATAGAGTCAAATTTCAGAAAAAAATCACAAAAAATCACATATGTTTTTTTTTTATAAAAAAAGTCAAAAAACTTCATTAGAAAGGAGTCTATTTTCCCTGATATTTTTAAAATAACATTAAATTTAAAATTGATATAATTGGGGGGTTGCAGGCTAGGGAAATATACCTGGTGTTACTATCCATCAGCAATTATTACCTCGTTATCAATTAGAAAGTAGTTTTTACCGTTTCATACTGTGTTGGGGTTAATTTTTTAATAAT
The DNA here is from genome assembly GCA_015478945.1 of Trachelipus rathkii. NCBI lineage: Eukaryota > Metazoa > Arthropoda > Malacostraca > Isopoda > Trachelipodidae > Trachelipus > Trachelipus rathkii. The sequence goes on from JABUQX010098099.1 coordinate 26,368, forward strand.
TCTTAGGTATATTATAGGTTAGGATGTAAGAATTTATATATTTTAAAGTAGTTCCCATAAGAATAATAACATTTGTACGACTACACTCTGAAAGGATTTGCTTTTAGTAAGATTAAATATATATAATAGCTGATTTTAATAATAATCAGCATATGTAATAGTGTATACTTAAGTACTAAGGTATTTCGGGACGATATTTTATATATATAAGATATACAGCGATGTAAGTAGTGTATAGGGTATTTGTAATATAGGTTTCTTATAGTATTGTTTAAGATATATATATAGTATTATCTGGTTATAATCTTATTTTTAATTTTGCTTTTTTATGTGCTGAAAATACATATAATATAGTAATAATTAGAGGATTATGGATATTATGGGTATGAATCGATATATTATATATTTATATATATATATATAGAATATATATATATATATTAGTAGTATATATATATATATAACTTATATAATAATATATATTATTTTATATATATTACTAGTTATATATATATATATATATATATATATATATATATATATATATTATATAATATATATATATTATATAGTATACTATAAATATTATATATATATAATATATTATTATATTATATACTGGCGTTTTTTGATATATATATAGTAAAATTTATATAATTATATTATACATGTTTTAATGAGAGATAGTAAGTAGGGCATAAACTATATCCGTAAATAAGCGCCTATGATAGCTAGGAAAAATAGAGTGAATATAGAAAGAGTTGGTCAGATTTTATTGTATACTAGTAGTTTTGGTGAAGTTGCTGAATTAACCGAGTGGTATAATTATAATATAATTTATAGGAGATATAATGACAAAGTAGTAAATATATTACTAAATAGGTGTTTTATATATGGATTAGAGAAGAGCAGAATATGAGATTAAATGTTTATTTACTACTAGTATATATCAGGATATATATTCAATGATAGTTATCAGTATAAATTTTATATATATATATATTAAAAAAATGTATGGTATTTATATATAGTTAATATTATATTGTGATTTATTACTGTATCATTGATATGGATTATGTTTACAAACTGTATAGTATACTATGGGCGGAATTAATACGTAAAACTATTGTAGTATTATGTTATTTTATTATTATAGCTGTTTATATATAGAAATTATATATAATATATATATATATAATATTAACAAATAATAAAATATTAGGGGGTATGGTATAGGTAGAAATTAAATATGGTATGGTTTTATTTATTATTCTTTGGGTAATATAATATATATTATCATATTAATATAAATTTATATATTTTATATTATATATAAGTTGCGATAATTAATATATTATTATAATAAGTATATATATATATATACTATATATAATATAAATTATATTATATATATATAACCTTAAATATGATTATACTAATATTTAATATATATATAATATATAATAATATAATAATAATTATATAATAAATTTTATATATATATAGTGTATATATATAATATATATATATTATAATATATATATAATATAATATATATATATATATATTATATATAGATATAATATTATAATATATATATATATATCATAAATTAATATATAATATATAAATGATATATATATATATAATATATATAATATATATAAATATATAGTATCATATATACGTATATAGTATATATATTATATATATAATTATATATATAATAATATATATAATATATTAAATAATATATAATGATATAAATAATATATAATATTATAATATATATATATATATAAAATATATTATAATATATAGTATATATATATATATATATAATAATATATATAATATAATAATATAATAATATATAATATATATATATATATGTATAATTATATATATATTTATATATATAATAATCAACTTTTATTTTATTGGATGTTTATGTAGTGCTTGTTCGTGTTTTTGTAATTGACAGAAAAAGTGTGGTAACGTAGTTTTTTCGAAACACTTTTTTTTTTTTTTTTTTATTTAGAATGTTTTATTTAGATCTTACTACTTATTTTTGATACCATGTTTATATACATTTCCGTTTTAAGGGTAAATAATAATTTTACTGTTTACCTAACCGGATAGACCTTCGACCTAATGATGAAGTGGTTGGAGAGTAGATAGAAAGACGCGAGATACGTTAGGGGAGGTTTTTAGTATAGAGAGATAAGTCCTATAGAACAGTTTGTGAGAATAAAAAAAAAAACTATTGTTTTTTTTCTTTCTGTTTTTGTAATTTTTTTTTTAATTTCTGTTAGTTAGCAGTATTGTTTCAATTTATTGCATTAGCAAGTATAAATACCCGGTAGGTTTTTTTTTTTAAAGTTTTGATACGTTGTTTAGTATGATTTTTGCATCCCATTCGAATGTTGAAATTGTTAGTCGTTTTTAAAAAAAAAATTTGATGTTTTTTAGTCTAGTTGGCAACTAATAACAACTTACTTTAAACACTTTTTTTAAAATTTAGGGTTTTAAAAATGTTAAAATACACTTTTATAATGTTTTTTATTTCTTTATACCTTTTTGTTTTTTTTGTTTTTTTTTTTTTTTTTTTTGTTTTTTTTTTTTTTTTTACGTTTTTTTTTTTTTTTTTTTTTTCCAATTCGTGAATTGTTATAGAGGGGGTGGTTTGCAAGTGAGGCGTTAGTGTTTTTTTTTAAAACGTACTTTAAAGGGAATTTTTGACCATGCTATTTTTTTTTTTTATAAAAGCAAGGTGTGTTAAACATAATGAAGAATATCCATCACTTCATTTTCTTTCCAATTGATGATTTTTTTTTTTTAAATTCTCATCGAAAACAAGACATATTTGAGTGCTTATGATTGAGTTTTCCCATAATAATTACTCTCAAGTATGGGGGGGAAGAGGGGAGCCATACTGGAGGACCGGTCTTTGGTGTTAATAGGAAATTTGTATTGAAATGGCAAAATTAAAATTCTAAGGAAGTAAAATTAAAATTTTTTAAATAAAGGGAAATTTGGGTAGGGTAAGGTGATATGGTTGTGTTCCACCTGGGCCAACAGAATATAACGTTCCAACAAAGAAATGGTGAGGGGGACGGACTGATGTGTAATAGTGATTTTACGCTAATGCTTTAAATTTCTCTCTGATGGATTATAGATTACTTTTTCTGTTAATAATTCTTTTCATATCATGTTTTAAAATAATATAAGTAAAGATCTTTCCTTAATAATGTTTTTTAAGTGATTGGGGCGATTTCCATTTTGAAACTTTATAGGTGGGGCTGTTTATGTTGGAGATTATGGGGCCAAGATTAGGTTTATGTAGTTTGGGAATTCCGAAGAATTGTGATAGGGAAGGCATATATGAGTTGAGAGAGTTATATAAATCTGGATGGGGGGTTAAAATAGTTTTTAGGGATTTGTCAAATGTAGTTTGTGAGTTTTTTAAAGGATTCTTTGTAAAAATGGTATAAACGTCGTGATCGTTCAATAGGTTATTGCATTCGTTTTAAAGTAATCTTTTTTTTATTTTCAAAATGGACAATGGCGTTTCCCTTTATTCGGCTTTGCTAACAACTAAATGTTTATTTATTTTTCCTTAATGATGTAAGGCTGAGTAGAAATTTTGGGGGAATTTTCATATTTTTGTACTTTGGTACTCTCTCAGCTCATATATGCCCTCTCTCTCACAACTCTACGGAATTCCTAAACTACATAAACCTAATACCCCCATTCGCCCCATAATCCCCAACATAAACAGCCCAACCTTTAAAGTTTCAAAATGGATGCGCCAATTTAACTTTAAAAACATTATTAGGAAAGATCTCCCCTTCACATATAAAAAACACGAAATATTTATACAGAAAATAAATCATATAAATCCATCACTACATAATTAAGTAAGCTTCGACGTAAAATCACTATTCACATCAGTCCCTGTCCCCCTCACCATTCTCTCTTTGTTTTAAACGTTTATAAAAATTTTTCAAGCAAACCATATCACCTTACCCTACCAATTCGCTTTATTTTAAAAATTAATTTTACTTTCTGTTAGAACATATTTTTTTGTAGCGAGATGATACTACAAACAAAAGACCGGTCTCAGTATGGGCTCCCCCCCCCTCTCCCCCAATACTGAGTAATTTATTTATGGAAGCCCATCAAGCAACTATTTATCCTCCTCCCCATACACCCCTCCTTTCTTGTCCCTCCTTTCTCAGCAACACTTGGGAATATTGCGTGATATGTTAAACGACATTATTCGCAAGCTATCCCAAAAACCACCAACCCCCCAATATTTTGTATTTCATAACAGCAATAAACAACAACAATTCAATTCACCAGCATGGAACAATCACAAAGATAACAAACTCCCCTTTCTGGACACATTGATATGCTGGAATACATCTCATCTGCTCTTCTTCTCTATCTATAGAAAACCTTCCTTATCTCCTAATTATACCCACTACTGGTTTTCAGAACACCCAACCTATACAAAATCTGCCCAACTCTTTTTTTTTCACTATTTTTGGGCGCTTTACGTATATGTTCCTCCCTGTCCCTAAAAACAGAAATTAATTCCCTATTCGCAGCGTTCATCACGGCACACGGGCAACACAACCAAATTACTATAATCCTATTACTTATAGTTTCAGCCCTAAACAGCAAAAGAAAAAGTTTTTACTAATTAAATTTATTATTAACAAAACAACCGATGAGCTTCAAATCCCCCTTTGAACATCCTACTTACCTATTCACCAGCCTATTACATCTGTAAAACGAATAATTCCGAAAAATATTTTTTTCATATAGAATATCTTTCCTTCCCTCCCTTAAAAAAATAACAAAAAAAGATAAAATCTTTCCCCCTTAAAAAAGCTCTCATCCCCCCAGTAAGATTAAAAATAAGAATCATTGGAATGCGTATATCAGGTGGTGCCATGCAGTGGTTGCAACTTCCGTGTACCTATGGCTGAAAACACAAACCCTCAATAGGACGGGGTACATATACATAATATGACTTAAGAGACATAATGTAGAAACTTCAGCACTTTAAAGATATCATAGAACAACTACACAACTCACCACTTATAATAAAACAATCAATTAAAAACCAATTTCATAAAAGCCTCAAATAACCGACATCTCCAAACTGCAATAAAAAACTTTATCAGTTTGGGTCAATAAAATTGGGGAAAATTTTTTATAAACAATTGGGAAAAGTGAACCTGGACCAATACAACACCACACAAAACCAAATGAAACTCATATTTTTTTCTTTCTGGTGTACCCTCGTGTAATCGTAAGGTGCAGGGGTTGAGTGGTGTTGAATCTGCGTTGTCGAGCGTTGCTCAAAAAAAAAAATAAGTGAAGATAAAACTGAAAAG
>JABUQX010098100.1:0-5000 GCA_015478945.1 Trachelipus rathkii
ACACACACACACACACAAGAGAGAGATATATATATATTATTTTAATAAAAAAAATATATTATATATATAATATATATATTAGCTAATTATAATATATATAATAAATATATACTGTAAAATAATATATATATATACCCGTATATAAAATGGCAGATGATAATTTATTTAATTAACCGTATATATATATATATATATATATATTATATCTTATATATATATATATATATATAATATAATATATATATATATATTATATATATTTATATATATATATATATATGATTATATTTATATATATATAATATATATATATATATATATATAATCTATATATATATATATATAATATATATATATATATATATATATAATATATATATCTAATATAATATTATAATATATATTTATATATTTTATCATTGCCACATAGCCTCTTAATCCTGAGGTAATTTGTCAGGGAGAATATTTTTGTATGGTTTCCTGACGCAAAGTTGGAAGGTGGCAGAAATATTTAGGCGCAGATAGCAAGCCCTGGGCTCAGCGTGACGTAGTTGGAATGCTTGCCACCGTAAGGCGTGGTTCGCATCCTAGTACGCGGCTTTTTCAATGCGAGAAGCATGAAAAGAGTGATTTGTATGTGAATAGACTGTTCTGTTGTATGTGCTGGCTATGGTTGTGAATGTGTGTGTATTGAGATTAATGTAATACACTATGCGTAAACTGCAATACGTAAATATCACAGAAAATCCCCTGAAGATGAAAATTTTTTTTGTTCTCGTTCACTTGGCCGAACTAGTAAACCATACTGAAGGGAAATCCTGTTCTTAAAGGCTGAGCCCAAAAGCTCCTTAACCCACTGAGCCCTATTATATATATATATAATATATATATATATTATATATATATATCATATATATATAATATATAGGCTATCTTATATATATATATATATATTATATATAATATTATATAATATATTATATATATATACGTAAGACGGGGCAATTCGGTCCATGTGGGGCAATTCGGTCCATGGGGCAATTCGGTCCAGTGGCTCAAAATAGCCTATATCAATGTAAAATATATCTTTAAAGATGTAAAAATAATGTATTTTTATGTCTTAGGTTATTAAGTTTTTATGAAAGAAAAAATAGGAAAACTTTTCAATTTTTGTTATTTTTTTTTTTTTTCGAAGCAGGAAAATATTTTGTCATTTTTAGGCTTATTGCTAAAAATCATACAGGTCAAAATAATTGTACTACATTATTGGTACAGATTTATAGTACTTTAAAAATAGTTCACACACAACTACAAACAGACTGGAGTCATTCCAACAGCAAGAGATAAAATATGTTTATATGAAAATTGTAAATGGGGCAATTCGTCCAGGTTTAAAAATTTGCGTGGGGCATTTCGGTCCAAATTAAATTTCATTAAATTAAATTTTTAATACTTCTTTACACAAGATGTCCGAACATATAATGTTTAAATAATTTTTACACTTTTTACAGCAAGATAGGGTAGGTAAAGTTTTTCAACTTTAGGCCTAATTAACCTATACAAATCTTTTTTCAGGGCAAAGATGGTTCACACTTACGCAAAAGTATCACGGCAGGATACAAAGGGATACCCTGATTGAATGATGTTGCCAACCCTTAAGCAGAGTTTTCGTTCTTGCATTGGTTCTTACCAAACGTAATATGCCTAAAACGCTCGAGTTGTCATTCGTTTTTGTCAAGCGTTGCGTTCACTTTGTCAAACAGCGCAAAATCGTAAAAAAATTCTCACCAAAACGTAAGGAATTTCCTTAATTTCTGTAAATATTAAAAATCAAAAAAAAATTTGCAACCCTTACAGAATTATTAACATTACAGTTCGTTTTTTGTTCAAACAGCGCAAAATCGTTAAAAAATTGGCCTCACGGCAAACGTAAGATTCCTTATTCTGTGTATATAGAATACAAAGAATTAAGGAACTTCCTTACGTTTGGTGAGCATTTTTTTTACGAATTTTGCGTTTTGCTCAAAGAAGCAAACTCGAACATTTTAATAGTTTTCAAACCCAATTTCTTTAAAATAATATTGTAATACCATTATGTTTAAAAAGAGACCTTTAAAATGCTTGAGCTTGCTTTCAATTTTTCAAACCGCATTTGCGTTCATTTTTGTCAAACATCGCAAATCGTAAAAAAACGCTCAAACGTAAAGATTTCTTAATTCTGTATAATACAGAAAAAAAAAGAAGTAGCAACCGCTTACAGATTAGGAATTCCTTCGTTAGGCGGAGCCTTTTTTTTTCAGATTTTGCAGTTTGCCAAAAACGAACGCAAACTCGAGTATTTCAAAACTCTTTAATTTTGCTTGTTAAAGAATATTGGAATAACGAAATATTATTTAAATTGAGGACCTAACTTATCATAATTCTTATTAAATAAAACTTTAATTGAGGATTCTTAGTGAATGTGAAAATTGAAGTGGAAACGAACTTGCCCCGCCCCCCAAATCGTGGGGCAATTCGGTACACGTTACTTATCGGCTTCTAACATTAATCTATATTATATATAGCATAATACAATTATACTTTATTTCAAACCTGGTGCATAAACATTAACAATATAAAAAAAAGTCTCTATAAACCTTAGCATTTTGAGTACCCTGATTTTGGACCGAATTGCCCCATCTTACGTATATATATATATATATATATATATATATATATTATATATATATATATAATATATATATATATTATAAATATATATATATATATATATATATATATATATATATATATATTTTATGTGGTAGTGTTGTATTTAAATTCTATCAAAACAATTATCTTTAAAGAAAATCAGTTTTTATACTACTAATTTTTACATTTTACTCTACAATTACAATATTTACTTTCTCTCGGGTAACCATTATTTTTTCATTTGAATTTTTGTAATAATTTTTTTTTATTTATTTTTTATAGTTAAACAAATGAAATGCTGAATTTAGATGAAAATTTATTTGATATAAGTAATTTTGATTGCTGGGTTTGCTCTCCTTCAGTATTTAAAGAATGTAAAGAAACGTCACCAAACAGTGGAGGGATTCAGTCTGAGGAAGAAAAATTAACTGAATTTATTAAGTCCAAGCTACTGGAATCAAACAAAGAAAATCTTAAATGTAAGTTTTAAATATTTTTTTTTAGTTTAATTATACAAGATGGATATATATATACTTTAATTTATTTTATAAAATCTCACCTTTTAAAGACTGATGTTTTGCTAAATTAGTGATTTCAATTTTCGTATCTTCTGTGTTTATGTAAGAATTTCTTCACACTTTCCATTAGTTAGGAAATTTAATTTTAGTATGCGAGTTTTACTCCTGTTGATTAGAGCTTGTAAAAATTTAAATGTAGACTATCCTCAAAAGATTCATTGTTATTCATGAATGCACTTCCAAATTGTAAAAATATATTAGACCCTAGCCTATTTAATGAAATTCATTTGCAACCTTATAATTTTTTGGAAATATTAGGAAGCCTAGCTATTATTTATTCAGTATTAGTCAAACTAGGCTATAGATATATTGGGATATTAAAAAATAATTAGGCTCAAAATTTTATTAAAAAAACACTAAATGGAATCAATAAAAAGATTTCTACATTGTAAACAATAGGCTATTTAATAAGTGTAGTTAACTGTAACTTAAAGTATAGAGTAAGGCTTCTTGTTTCCAACAGATTAAGCAGACTGCTTTGATTGACATGAAAATTAGTGTTTAAGTATTGCTGCTTAAAAACTTAGATGGTGTGAAATATTTTGAATTCTTTTTGTGTAGGTTATCTCTTAAAATTTTCACTCATTGGTATTTTTATATGGTCATTGGTATCTACATGTAGGACCATTTAATACACATTTTAGTAATTTAGATGACAATCCAATACTGAGAAGAAACTTGTTTAAATCATGAAAATAGAAGTTAATGAAATTGAAAACTTAAATTTAGCATTAGCTAAATTATATTTAAAAAAATTTCTCCACATGAGGATGAGTGAATTCTTAAATACCTATAGCACATTAAATGAAAATTTGTATTGCCAAAAATTGTGCATTAATCAAGGAATTGATGTACTAAGCCATTTCACAAATTTGCCAAGTATAGATGTATGACTCTGGGATCTGTTTTAAATATTCTGTTTGGATGAAGTGAATTTATTTTGAAAATGTATTTTCATAGAGAGACATAATTCTGTTATTCCAAATTGTAGCAAAAAAATGTAATATGAATAATGACTCAAACAGGAATGCTTATGAGAAATACTGTGACTGTGTATTGTTGAACTTATTTTCACAGTGTAAGAACTAAGAATCGACTTCAAAAAGAATATTATAAGTTAACACATTCATATAGACAAGCATTTTAAGCATTAACTCTAAATATGAAAGATATTTATAGCCTTTCGAGGTTAGCACTACCAATGATTTGTATAATAGGAAAAGCAGTCAGACATAAACAAGTTTAAACAAGACAGAAAGAAGGATATCATTATTTATAAATTTACATCACATCAAAGGATGTATTATGGTACCTTTAGATACTAGGCTACATCAATTTTTTAGGATTAGTACCGAGTATTTAGTTCCCAAACTAAAATTTTTAAGTACTTTTCAAACATTATGGTAATGTTAATAACTTAAGAATTGGTTTATTTATATTATTTTTTTAATATACATGCACAGATAATTAATATTATATTAATACACTATGATACATGCTTTTAAAGTTTTTAATTATTTTTTTTTTCTTTTTTTAAATAGATGTACTCAAATCAGCTTGTTTTCACATGTAAAAGTATTTTTACATCACATCTTTCAACGAACAGTGAATGAGCGCCTTTTTTTAAAGATACTCCGCAAATTTGTCTTCAGAAATTAGATTTTATTTATGGCAAATAAAGTATTATATAGGTAGCGATATATATATATATATATATATATATATATATAT
>JABUQX010098100.1:7500-49223 GCA_015478945.1 Trachelipus rathkii
AATAAAATATTTATTACTGCTAAATCAATGCTTAAAATTTATTTATAATGAAATGAGGAGACATGTTTGTGGTGCGTAACGATTTCTTAGGTCAAGTGGCTGTTCCTCATACATGTATAAAATATTTGACCAGGGACTTTAAATGTAAGGTTTCCAAGTTTGCAGATGATAGCAAATTGCTACCTCAATAAGGAATAATGATGGATGTATAAAGATTTAAAAGTAAAGCAGGGAGCTGTAATCGTTGATGGGATGAAGAGGTTCATTCCTTCTCAGATAAATTTTTCTTACCTCATTCATTCCTTCTAAAACTTAATCCATCTTTCTTTCCTCTAAATCCATGGTTCGATCCGTGCTTATTCTCATAGCATTTCAGGCTAGAGAGCAGTGCAATCTCGGTGTGGAAAATCTCGGTTCTCCTAATCACTCTCGCTATTTTTCATCCATACAACTTGAAATATCTGCAGGAATAGCTCTTAGAAGAGAAAGCTTGCTTTCATCAGCAGGAAAGTGCGCTCTTCTGCTGCGATCTTTCGGCCACTCAAATCTTTCATCTCTTACGCAACTGCTGTAAATCTGCCTTTCCTCCTCTTATTCGAATCTGATCATTGTGTGGCTAATTCTCAACTAAAAGGGCTAATCTCTTCGGCCCCTCGTTCAACCATTTTCTTTGTGTCTCAATACTAGAACTTTCCTCCCTCAGTGCTGGAACCTCTCACATGTAACCTATTCCGAAAAAAGGTAACCGCATTCTGATCCTTCTAATATCCCTCTGTTTGAAGGTACAGTAAATATGATCTTTTCAAACCCTTCTCAACTCACTTTCTGAAGTTAATTCCATAACTTCAGGTTATTAATATTACTTTTGATGTACGAAGTTAACTGGTAATATAGTTTCCTCTCTAACCAATTTATGGTCTTTTAACTCTTTGGAGCTGTGGGGGAGACCTAAGTTGTAGTGCTTGAGATCTTCAAAGGTTTTGACGAGTTGGCACGCGTCACTGCTCTCCAAGCTCCCCTCCTTTGGCTTTTCCTCCTTCTCTTTGCTTACTTTATCTAGCTTCTTTCAAAATCGCTCAATATCGGCTGTTGTTGATGGGGTAATTTCTTCCTTTCCTACCAGTAGTGTTGTTTTAAAAGATTCTGTGTTATTCCCTACTTTATTCCTACTTTTCATTAATGATCATCTCTCACCTGCACCCTCTAACTCTATCCACAGTCGTATTCCAATGGACTGCGACCCTTCATTTTTTAACTCATATCCCCATTCTACTCCCACTTTTAACTTCTGGAATTGCCTTCTCGTCTTAATTCTTTCCGAATTTTAGTTCTCGCTGATGGATAAAAATAACTTTGTGAAATTCCAATTCTTTAAAAAACCAACATCCCCAACTTTTACAATCTCCTTCTCCAAAATACCTTCTAGCTTTCCTTTCCCTTTGGACAGTTCTAAACACTCTTCTCTAACGACAATAAAAAACTGTTGCCTTAAACTGTATAACAATGTCTAGGAAACCCACAACACACGGTTTTGCTAGGGCGGCCTCAAGACTGGAAGTTTCTGTTTAGACTGGTGAGACTTTCCTCCCTTTCTCAGTTGCTCAGTTATACCAAGGGTCTCATACATCATGGATGTCCTACTCCTCTCATATCCTGGGGAAGGGGGGGGGCTCTGGTTTTCACCCGGCTTTTTGGAACAGGGTCGAGTCAAACGGCAAAAAGCTTATAACTGTTCTGTACTTTCCGTTTCACTTGACCCTCTATCTTTGCGAGGCGATGTTGGTGGTTTTATCTCTATCCTATAGGTACGCAGCGCAGGTGCTCGAGGGAACATATCACTCGCGCTACCACCACCTTAGACGCCTTCGTAAGGCACAATAGGTGCTTATCTGCGCACGAGTATGTGTTGACATTGGTAACTCCACGGCTAGTTTTGCTGTGGTGCTTCCTTCTTCCCACCACCCTCTGTTTTTGTGGAATTCTCTTCCATCTTCCTGTATTCCTAACTGAATTTAATCTCCTCACTTAAAAGCCTGCGTCTGTGCATATGCGGAATTTGCGCTAGAGGGTGAACTTTTGAGAGTACTACACCCCTCCTCTGCCCGTGAGTGGTGGTTGTAACAACTGTAAAAAAAAAATCCTTTGAATGGGCAGATATGTGGCAAATGAACTGAATCTTTTATTCCCCCCATCCAAAACTCATTCAGATTATCCCAGAAAATCGTACTCTTTTCAAACATTACCCTCAGATGGATCATATGTCACAACCACACAAATTTTTTTGAACCTTTTCAAACTTAAAATTTAACTTTAGACTTCTAGTACTCAACACAACAAAATTCTACCATAGCTCTTACCACAACTCACCTCATCAGAATTAATGCAATCAGAATCAGCACAACAAACAACAAACACATTTCACACCACACCACTCATTTTTCAACGTTTCCTTCCATCTTTCAGTCACAGCGAGCAATCAAATTTGCCCTTTCTAAATACATCCTCAACTCCTTCATCATCTCCTCAACATTTACTCCTCTGACATTTCCATATACAGATACGATTCATACATTTTCGCCGAGGAATAGAAGGGCGCTTACTGCGATTAAACGACCTTCTCCGAGGCATGCATTAGCATTCCTGGCAAAGATAAGTTGTAGTTAGGCAGCCAACCTACACCAGCGTCCTTAGTCCGCCTTCTACGACAACGCAGGACATATAACGAACATGTTGGGCAATTTTTTCCTCCTACACGTAATGGATATAGGGATAGGGATGTCTGTAAATGTTGTCTAGAAGAGGGGTGTTGGATATACGTATGTGTATATGATATGTGTCCCTGGAGATGAGTGGCGGATATGAACGCATAACAGAAGGCGAACCATTAGGCAACTGGAATGTCATACATACAATAAGCAAAATGGGTATATATAAATATATATATATATATATTATATATATCATATATATATATATACTATAATATATATAATACTTATATTATATATATATATATATATATATATATATAATATATATATTAATAAAATTATATTATTATTATTTATTATTAATTCATTATTATTATTATTATTATTATTATTTTATTATTTTATTATTATTATTATTATATTATTATTATTGAGTTTTAATATTATTTCAAAATTCTTAATATTTGTTCAATTAATCGGCAAAATAATCGGGGAAATTTGCCGATGACGATGACGATGACGATTTAAAAAAAATATGCCGATTTTTGCCGATGACGATGACGATTAATCGTCCCATCACTAATATATATATATATATATATACATACGGTATATATATATATAATGGTGTTCAAAGCTGTAGGGGGAAATCTTATTTTGTTACATCTTCCGGGGGAACCTTGTCAATTGTCTAAAAAATAAGATTGGCAAAGTTTCAACTTAATTGAATAACGTTAACCTGTGCCTCATTGAGGGCAAAGTTTTGAAAATCTGTGAGTTTTTGCAAAAAATCAGTTTTTCGTTCATAAAAAGAAAACCATTTGTCCTAGAAACCTAATTCTTGTTTTATTTCATAGGAAATGTTGTTGTTTTGAAGTTTCACCTTCGTCCTCGTCTTCTACAGCATCAGCGAGCGTGAGTTGAAGGCAGAATGACAAGATTATTTTAATGTGGCCAATTAAAAATATCTTGTCTTTCTGCCTTGAGCTCAGGAGTTGATAGTTGTGATTTGAACGTAGTGAAAGTGAAACTTCAAGGCAACAAGATTTCCTATAAAATAAAACAAGAATCAGGTTTCTAGGACAGATAATTTTCGTTTTGTGAAGGAGAAACTGCAATTATTTGCAAAAAAAATTTACAGTTTTCCCTTCATAAAAAGAACACTATTTGTCTAGAAACCTGATTCTTGCCTTATTTTGTAGATTTTATTAATTGGCTACATGTCACGTCAAATCACTGGCATTAAGTTATTGTAAAGTTTTGCGCATTTTATTTTATAATATGCGCTAAGTGAAATTGAATAATACTAGAGAAACTGCAATACTTACAATACAGGAAGTTTAATTTTCTGGTCAAAAGCTAAAATACCAATCAGACACTTTAAAGATTGTGTTGCAGAGCTTGAAAAACTGTATGAAAAAAAAAAAAAAAAAAACACGCTACTAGATCTACAAGCACAGCTCAAAATCAAATAGTCAACTCTTGATGACCACGTTGCTCACCAGCATTCACTGAAAAGCACTACTGAAGAAAAGCAGTTTTTGTTACTCCAAAGAGAGAAAAAGCATGTCCTGGCTACATGGGAGGCGTTGACATGAAATTCGCAAAAGCAGAGCAATGAAGAGAAAAGAGACGTGCAGCTGAGATTGCAAGATTGGCAAAATCAAGACAAAATGTAGGTGAGTTTCAGAGTTTTCCCCTCAATATTTCTTTTTTTCATGTTATTTTGTACTATGTTGGTAAATAGTTTCTCATTAACGAAAACTTTTATTTATTATAATTTATTTATTAGTATTGTTTTTCTGTTCAGATTAGTTGACTTGATGCTATTATTTATCTGAGTCCTTAGTGGTTTATTTTAGTTGTTTTATTTTTAGAAAAATTTGAGGATGAAGATGTAGAACTGGAATCTTCACTAAGCATCACACCAGAGGAAGAGGAGCCAACGCAAGAAGATATGGAAATGGAGGATAATATTCCAGACACAGAGGAAGTAAGGCCAGAAATAAAGAAGAGATAGTACTCTCCAGGAAGTGAGGAGATTTATTACTGAAAAATAGTCTTTATTATTAGATAGATGTAGTATTTCTGATAGAGATGCAGTTCAAGTAATATCAGTTACTGAATTTAATTGTAAGTAAAAGTGTAATATGACTCCGCAGACAGCAATTACTGAAAATGAAGGACTGAGCTTATCAAAAATAGATTCAAGAATTACAATTTGGAGGGTGTTGTTGTGCACAAGGATGGAAAATTCCTTCCAGATATTTTGAGTAAAGAAAATTTAGAGAGGGTAGCGGTTTTGATTAGTTGTGGGGATGAAGAAAGTTGATAGGAGTTCCTCAGCTTGAAAATGGTATGGGAATTACTCAGGAAAAAGCTATTTCCTTTAGTTGAACAGTGGATTGGCAGTTGGGGAAAACCCGGGTAATGTGTTTTGATACCACTGCAGTAAATACTGGTCGCTTCAGGGGAGCCTGCGTTTTGCTAGAGCAATTATTAGAGATAAATTTTCTGTATTTAGCATGTCACCACCATATTTTAGAAGTTATTTTAAAAGCAGTTTTTCATTGTATAATGGACACCAATCACTGGCCCTCAGCCAGATACTTTTAAAAAAATTTCAAACTGAGTAGTGTAAGGTAGACAAGACAAAATACAAAACTGGTATTGAAGATGGAAATATTAGATATAAAATACATAATTCAGTCCAAATTTCAAGCTTTCTTATAGAACAACTAAAAAATCAACACCCCCAGAGATAATTATAAAGAATTTATCCAACTTTGTTTAATTTTTTGGATATCTTCTTCCAAAAGACATTTTTTTCATACCTAGTGCTATTCATTACGCCAGATGGATGGCAAAGGCCATTTATTCTTTAAAAATGTATCTTTTATGAGATCACTTTTCATTAAAAGATTTAGAGAAAAAAGACATTTGCTTATTTGTAATCAATATTTATGTAAAAGCGTGGTTCAATGCCACCAAACCCACTTTGGCCCCCTACTAAGACCTACAAAAATTTTATTAAAATCGTTTGTTAACTAGAGGAAAATTGATAAAGAGATTGTAGACAAGGCACTGTCTAAAATGATAAACCATCTATGGTATCTTAACTTGGAGCAAGTTGCATTTTCATTTTTCGATGATACTTTGGAAAAAGTAAAAAAAAAAAGCATGGCTCTAAAATTAACGTCCGAAGAATAAAATGATGATAGGGATGTAAAAGCAACACTCAGTTTAAAATGAGTGTTGTTGCGGAGAAGAATGACTGGCAAAGGAAGGAAATGGCAAGAAAAATTTAATAGTTGGCAAAAGGGAGGAAAGTTAAATTGATAGCAATGTATAATGTTTTGGGGTATTAACACATGCAATAACAAACACTTTATTAATATTTACATGAAGTTACATTCACGATAGCGCACATGTATATATACTAATATATACATGTACATGCACACACTCTTGGAAGTACTACAAGCTACTTCAGTCTAACAATGACTGAATTCTTAACGTCTAACAAGAATGTCTCTTAAACAGGTAATTAGCTTAAATAAACTTAATCGAAAGAACTATTCAGAATATTCCTCGTCATTTACAAAACACTGAACCAGTCATCAATTTTTTATTATTAAAAACACTACAAAATCCAGTAATAAAAAAATATATAATGAAAAAAACAAAGGCGGATTATTATCAATTAGAAACATGCAGCGCACAATCTTTATTCATTTAATAACCGAAAATATTGCACAACTGATCTGAGGGCAGCAGGGCAAATCCTATCGTAGCCGAATTCTTCATATTGAGTCAACACGTGTTCGCTCAGCGACTCTAACGCCGGCTTGAGCTCAAGTAATTATATCTTCAACATATTAACATGTATGAATTTGCTTTTCAAATAAGTCGATATAAAGATGACTCCAATTTAGCATAAATAATTATTATTGAGTTAATATCTATATTATGGTATTAAATAATATTATTTATTATTCTCTTCTTATTAATATATCTTAAATATTATTTAAAAAAAAAAAAAATGACTGATAGCGTGACTCGTCAGGCAGCATCCCAAATTGCCTTGTCCTTAGAGAAGAAGGCAACTGTTTTTTTTTTTGGAATCCGAGAATTAACAATGTGCACGACTCAGCTACTATTGTAACAAAAGAGGAATCTGAGTAGAAAGTTGATGCCGGCATCTTAAAGTTAGACTTCGATCTATGATCTTATAAATATATATAATATATATATATAATATATATAAATAGTTATAGATTATTATATATATATATATATATATATATTATAATATATATATATTATATATAATTTATATATATATATCATATAGATATATCTTGACTTTTAATATGTTTTTGGGCCTCACTAAGGCAAGGTAGGCGTTGCATTTATACTCTCCTTACCCCCAAACAGAGCCGCCAGCTGATATATTATATATAATATATATATACTATATATATATATAATATATAATAATATATATATAGTGATATAATATAGTACTATATATATATATTATATATTATATATATATAATGATATATATAAATATATTATATACATATATATATATATAATATATTATAATAATAAGTATATATATATTTATATATAATATATATAACTATTTAATATATAATATATATAATATATATTGATATAATATATATATTGTATATATATTAGCTATATTATAATCATAATATATATATTATAAATATATATACATATACATATATTATAATTAATTATATATATATATATATATTATTATAATAGTAGTATTATATAATTATATATATTAATAATAAAGATATTATATTCATAATATATATATATATATTATATAACATAAGATATACATATACATATACGATACTATATAATATGTATATGATAATATATAGATATATATATATAAATAATAATATATATATATATAATATATATACTATATATATATAGTATTATATAATAATTAGTATTATATATATATATAAATATATTATATACTATAAATATTATACATACCGATTAACTTCTCATACGAGCGACAAATATTTCTCAGCACCAACTTGACGTGTGTCAAGGCTCCAGCGAAATAAAAATATGGATCCAACAGAACAATTGTGTCTGCTAAATTTGAAGAGAATTTTTCAGAGTAGGGGTTTTGAGCCGTGTTGTGGGGGGCGTGTTTTTTCTGGCCTGTGATATATATTATATATATATACTATATATATATATATTGATATATATATATATTATATATATTATATATTATATATTATATATATAATAATATATTATATATATATACAACCAATAAATAGTATATATATATAATCAGATAATATATATATATATATATATAATTATATTATTAATATCTATATACTATATCATACTATATATATATATATATAGGTACTATATATATATACTATAATATATATAATTACTGTATATATATGATTGACTGTATATATGAGTTATAATATAATAGTATTATGTATAGTATATATTAGTTAGGATTAATATATATCATATTATATAATAATATACTTAAATATTATATTATTTATAATGATAATATATATATATATTAAATACTATATTACTATAGTATATATAATATAATATATATATATATATATATATATATATATACATGAATAAATAAAATATTACCTATATATAATCATATATAATATATATATATATATAATTATATATATATAATAGTAATATATAATATTTATAAATAATAATTATATATATATGATATTATTATGATTTTTGACAAACTTATTACTATATATTATATATATATAGATATTTTAGATACGATAGCTATATATAATATTATACATATATATATATAATATATATATATATATATATATTATAGATATATTATATATCATATATTTATATATATAATATATAATATAGTATAGTACATACATAGATCATATTATGATATAATATATATATATATATATTAGATATTAAATAATTATATAATATAATTATATATATTAATAATATATATATATATATCATATTATAGTAACTATATATAATATACCATAATATAATATAATTAGATTATATTAATATATATATAATAATTATACTTATATATATATATATATATATAATATATATATATTATTTATATATATTTATATATATATATATATATATATAGTTAATACACACCCCAGCAAGAGGAGGTTCATAGACAGGAGGCTTCGGGGTGTCTGGAAGGGTTACTTCCCAAATTCGGCTAGGGTCCGTAGTTTCGCATCCAAAAGCTGTAAAAACTATTCCACAAACATACAGGTCTGCACCAGGCATTGCAAATGATGTATAATATTTCTCCCTATATATATATATATATTATATAATATTATATATAATAGTTATTAATATTAATATTATATGATATATATATATATATAATATATTATTATATATATATTAGCTATATGTACTATATATATATATATTAGCAAATGCACAGTTACATTATTAATTTTATTTCGATAAGAAAATATAAAGCTTACACATATGCGTTAATTTAGAGGCTTTAATATTATTGTGTGAATGTTATGAGAAGTAAAGCAATTCGCCTTGCTGAAAATTATGCATAATTAGTTCTTTTGTATCTTCTTCCTTCTTCCTTTGGACCAAAAAAAAAAAGAAAAAAAAAACTCTTTGAACAAGTGTTCGCAAATAAACTCGTATACGTTATATTGTAATAATTTTGAAGTAGTTTATTTTACTATTATTAATATTAAAGAAAAAAAATGTTTTGCAATATTAGTTAGGGCTGCCGAGTCAGAAGAAGGAGCTGTAAGATTTTGGGTGTAACTGGAGAAAAACGAATGTTTTTTTCAATAAAATGAAAGACGTTTAAAGCTGGAAATGAAGTCGAAGTTCCGTATTTTTTAAAATTTTTTAAAATGATGAACCTCCAGGGGTGATGAAATCAAGCCGAGCCCCAACATTTTAATTTAAAATTGGTTGGGAGACGAGCTAATCTTAATTAAATTAACATCTTCACAACCCTGATATTAGTATACTACCCAGTCCTTACCGAATTCTCCGAGACGAATCCGTCGCAAAATACTTCATTGCCTATATGAAGATCAACGCAAAGCTGCGCTGCGTGAATCAATGTTTCTGTGTCATTATCAGATTCAATCAGTTTCTTCATTCCAACCGCGCAAGTATTACAAAAAGGGTCGATCTTCTTCTTTATACCCAATCTTCTTCATGGACGAAGGCAACGGTTGCGTAGACCAAAAAAAGCCTGAACAAGAAGATATATATTATAGTATATAATATATATATATAATATATATCATATATATGATAATACCTGTATTATAATATATATTATATATATATAATATATATATTAATTATATTATGATATATATGAGAGGTTTTAAGTCGGATGGGTTGAATTTCACTATTCCTGGGAGGGATGGCAATAGTACAAAAACAACTATCCCAGATTGCGGATGCCAGTAGCCGGTAGTTAAAAGATTTTAAGATTCTTAGATGTAGCCACATTGTAACTTCCTATATATATATATATATAAGTAATATATATTAATATATACTATATATAATATATATATATATATATATATATATAATATATCTTTTATAAGTAATAATTAATATATAATATTATTACTACTATATATATAATTATGTATATTATTTATAATAAATATAGTATATATAATATATATACTCATATATATATATACTATATGATATATAGTAGTATATATAAATACTATTTATATTGTTATATATATATATTGCTACTATAGATATATATATATTACTCAACTTATAATAGTATAAGTACCAATACTATATATATATAATATCAATCAATCAATATAATATTATAATAAATATATATTAAAATACTATATATCATATATTATTATAATAAACTAGATATACTTAAAATTATATATATTATTATAATCTATATAGATATATATAGGACTACATATCCATTATATCATATATATATATTATATGATATAATATATATTATATATATATCATATATATATATATATATAACTAATAATAATTAATTCATAATAATATATTAATATAATATTATATACTATATATATATACTATATATCTATATATATCATAAATAATTATAATATTGATATATATATATCATATAATAAGCTGTGTGTTACCTAGATGCGGGACGTGGACCCAGCTTTTTGCACCCCAACAACAATGCTTTCTATTCGCCCAGCCTTATCCATTTGGAATAAAGGTTAGATATATGAATTAATTACTTGAACATGAATAAATTATCAAATTACTTCAAAAAACTAAGCTCTGCGCCCTTTCAAGGAGAGTTATGCATTCTCTTTTCTTCGTAAATACATCGTGCACCGCTTGAAAAGACGCCACCTCACTAGCTAACATTGGCAAGGGCATGCTAAGATTCCCCTGGGCGACGGTATCTGAAAGAATGTGGGAAAACTTTGTGTTACAATTATATATTAAATCACAGCCATCAACCAAATGAGTACTTTATCGCGACTTACCAAGCCGTTTTCGTTTGTTGTGGATAATCTTTGATCAAATGGATGGGTTTCATTTTTCACTTCCTGAGCAGGAACTTCATGCGCTGCTAGAAGCAAAGAGAAATTACTCTGGATCGTTCAATGGTTTCAGCAAATGGTTTTCTCGTCTTTTCGGCTAACAGGTTTTAATTTTGTGTTTCTGTGAATACTTTTCCTTTTTATTGGCTGTCGATATTCGCTGGCCTAGCAGCATTTCATTCCACATTGCAATTCGTAGAATAATTTGTTAAACCTCTGTGAAAAAACACGTGGGTATTCAAGAAATTTTTTGGTTTTGCCTATCTAGGATTCCAGAAAAGTTGCTATTGCACATGCGGCATCGTTTTGCAGAATTTTTTTTATTTTATGAAATACTGATACTATCTTCCTGCATGAGGTTTCGTGTCATTCGTTTGAAAAAAAAACAGTCCCTTACATTTTTTTAATAGCAGTTAGTACAGCTCATCGTTGCAAACTAGAGCAATCCGTCTGACAGAAAAAGAATATTTTCTGAGCTAATACTGCTTGAGACCTTCAAACGTTTAAGAGTAGTAATACAATTATCTAAAATGAATCACTCGCATCTGTATCATTAACCATGTTCAGTGCCTTTCACCTATGTGTGTTTCGAAGCCGTAATGGCAGATAGTTTTCATTTATTTTTCGTATTATCCTCTACAAATAATAAACTACTTAGTAGTGCCAGACGAGTCACATCTGAACATCTTCCGTTACAGAAAATTTGGGGCCACATAGTACTCATAATTCATAAAATGAATACATCCGCCTCGTAGGCCAAAAAATTTTCATTCATGCGGCCGCAGAATGCAATGCGGTGCAGAAAGACGAGAGGACAAAAATGGATGCGGGATTGCGGATGCGGGTTAGTTCCGTTACACCCTCCAATATATATATATATATATATATATATTATACTATATTAATATCTATATAATATATATTATATATATATATAATATATTTTATAAAAAATTATATATAATAATATTAATATAATATTAGTATAATATAATATTAGGATAAGATATAATATATTATATATATATTTATGTATTAATTATAATATAATATATATTATTATATATCAAATAATATATATATATCTATATAAGTATATTTATAAAGTAATATAAATATATTATATATAACTATATATATATTGCTATAAATAAATATTACTACATTATATATTATTATATAGATAAAGAAAAGTTAATTTTTAAGCTTAACCTTTCGTGAACCATGAATATTTTAAACTGTTAAAATTAGTTTTTTTAAACTCCCCATATCTGCTTTCTTTTCTTCACGCGTTTTTTTTTATTTTTCATTTTCTGCACAGAATATTTGACTATGAAACAAAACACCACAAAAAAAAAGATAAGACTAGATCCATTTCTATATCTACAATAAAATTTAAAATCAGTTCAGCTTAGAAAAAAAAACTCATTTCAGTCTTCGAAAAAACAGTCCATTTAGAAATAAAAAAAAAACAACCCAAAAACAAATTAATTGTCCAAATGAAGGAATGGTCATTACGAACCAAATCACTGCACGAGCTGTTTGATGTTACCGCTAAAAATGCCTTGAAAATAATAAAAATTTTAAAAATTACGTCAAAAAATATTTATTTTAAAAATTTGTAACATTTGTTAAAGTTAACTTTCAAAGTTTAATGAATAAAAAAAAAAACATAAAAAAAGAATATTATTAAAAAAAAAAAAAAAAAAAAAAAAAATTAAAGGAGAAAAGTATTGCAATTTAAACCCTAAGCAAACAAGAATTCGAAAATCTAATCATAAGCAAAATTGATCAAGAAAACCTGTCTTATAACCCACACAAACCAGAGAAATCCCCCGAGAACATCCCCTTAATATAGTAAACCTATATTAGGGTGTTTGGGCAATTTGAATTTTAAGTGAATTTAAGACTAGTGTGAATTTTTATAAAATTACACCCAAGACTAAGAATATTTAAGGAATAACCTTTTTTTTGGATTTTTTTTTTATTTTTCTATTTTTTATTTTTTTAAATTAATGAAAATTCCACGCTTGATAGTAAGCAGTGTTACCTCACCAAAAAGTTTGTCTTTATGAATTTTTAAAATACTTTTAACGTTTTCCGGAACGTGTTTTTAAGCATAATTTTAAATATTTTTGTTATATTTATAATAATATAATAAAACAAATAAAAATGTTCAAAAATGTAAAAGTTCATTACAAAGTATTTTGCTACAAAATTAACATGTTTAATATATTTTAATAACAATTTTAATAAGTCTTTCTCTCTCTCTCATCTCTCTCTCTCTCTCTACTCTCTCTCTCTCTCTTCTCTCTCTCTCTCTCTCTCCCCTTTCTCTCTCTCTCTCATCCTCCTCTCTGCTCTCTCTCTCTCTCTCTCTTCTCTCTCACACACAACACACACACACACACACACACCCACACACACCCCCACACCCCCCCACACACACACACCCACACACACCCCCACACCCCCCCACACACACACACCTTATTTTAAAATTTTAGAAATAAAAGCAATAGTGTAATGCAAGCACTTCATTTGAATCATTTTTTTTTCTTTTTGCTTTTTTAGTAGAAAATTTTCCAATATGTTAATTACTTATAAAATCAATAAGATAAATAAGATCTATAAGATCTTTATTCAGCTGATACAATTATTAAAATTATACTATTTTTACAAAATGTATCCAAGACTCAGATTTATAAAGCTTTACCTTTCTCAGCTGCAGCGAAGACAACACCCAGGAGGAGAACCCCAACAAGACACTTGAACACCATCTTCTCTCTGTGGTTTTCAGTTGAAAACTAAATAGATAAGATAATTTCCATATTAAACACAGGCACTGAAACAAAAAATATGTTTTTATATTTTTTTTTATCAATTTTTTTGTAATAAAAACAGAAATATTTCTCACGAAAGATATATAATTGTTAAAAGAAAGGTCACAGGAACACACACATCATAACTCTATCAATACACAAAAAAAAAAAAAAAAAAAAAAAAAAAAAAAAAAAAAAAAAAAAAAAAAAAAAAAAAAAAAAAAAAAAAATTATTACAGTGAAAGCAAGCATAAGGATAAATTTAAAAGTGAGTTAACAAATAAGAATATGCGTCCAAAAATATAATATGTAGAGACGAGAGAAGAGAACAGAAGAGAGAACGAGACTCGAGAAGAGAAGGAGAGAGATTAGAGAGAACTGACGAGAGCATGTAGGGTTGAAGGAGAGATGAGAAGGAGATAGACTCAGAGGAGACGCAGCTTTAGAGGAAGAGAGAAGAGAGAACTGAGAGAGATGAAATTAATTAGAGCAACGACTGTAGTTCGGTAAAATTAGCAATTTTTGTAACCAATAATGTAAATATCAATATAGTAATTATAACTGTATTATAATATATTATACACAAAATAGATAAATGTTCTAGTGAATATATAGTATAATATATATAATATATATTACTAGTAATATGATATATAATATAATAATATAATACTAATATTATTATAATATAATATATATATATATATATAATAATATAATATATAACTATATATATATATAATATATGTAATATATTATTTATATATGTATATATATATATAATATATATTATACTATAATATAATATAATATATAATATATATATATATAGTATATATATATAGATATAATATAATATATATATATTATATATAATATATATATTATATAATATATAATTATTATTTATATATGTATATATTATAATATATATATTATATTATATATATATATATATATTATATAGTAGTAATATATTATATATATATATTTATAATATATAATATATATAATATATTATATTTATATATATTGATATATAGTATATATTATATAGATATATATTATATATAATATAGTATATATATCTATATGATAATATATATATATAATATATATGATATATATAGAATAGTATATAGGTATATATATATATATATATATATATATATATAGTATATATTATTTATATATATAATATTATATATATATAATATATATATTATTATAATATATATATATACATAGATAATTATTATAATATATATATTATATAATATTATATATAAATAATTTATATAGATAGATATATATATAATATTAATATAATATATATATATTATATATAATATATATATATATATATATAGTATACTATTAAGATATATATATATATATATTTATATATGTATATATATAATACTATATTATATATATATATATATACTATATATAATAATATATATATAAATATTATACTATATATATATATTATATAGTATATATAATAATTATATATCTATATATATAATATATATATATATTATATATATTATATATATAATATCATATTATTTACGTATATATTTTATATATATTATATATATATATATATATAATATATACTATATTTATGATATATTTAAATATATATATATACTATATATAATATATAGATATATAATATATATATAGTTATATATATATATTTTAATTGTATTATATATATAAATATATATTTATATATATATATGATATATATATATAATACCTATATTATTATAAATATCATTATGTATTCATATATTATTATATATATATTATTATATATCATATATATTTTATTATTACCTATATATATAAATATATATAATATATATATAATTAAGTATTAGTGATTCTGTAATATATATTATATATATAATATATATAGTATATATATATATATACATATATATATATATATTAATATTTATATATATATATTATTATAGATGAGGATAGTAATATAAGATATACTGACTATTAATATTTATTAATAATTGTCATTACTATTGATTAATATTTATTTATACTATATATTATTATATATAATAGATAATATAAAGTATTGATATATGATGTATATATATATATATATTATATATATTATATATTAACTATATGATATAATATATATATATATATATTATATCTATATAATATATAATATATATATTATGATAATATATATATATATATATATATAATTAATTATATATATACATATAATAATATATATATGTGATCTTAAAAATCTATAGTTATATATACTATTGATATATATACTATAATTATATATTACTATTATATCATATATATATATATATATTATATATCATATATATATATAATATAATATATAATTAATAACAATACTATAATAATATATATATATATATATATATATATATAATATAGTATATATAATATATAATAACATAATAATATAGTATATACTACGGTGTAGTAGATATATTATATATATAAAAATATATATATATATATATAGTTCATATATATATATATATATATATAATATAAAAAATTATATATACTATATATTATATATTATAATATTACTAAATTATAGATTAATAGTATTATATATATTTAATATATCATATTATATATCATATAATATTATAATATATACATATTTATTATATAATATATTATATATATATATATTTGATATTATATATATTAATATTATATATATATATACGTATATATATATAGTATATATAATAAACTGCATAAGAAAAATGTTTATCTATAGTATATTATTGTAAAATTAATATGATTATAATCTCCATGTGAAACTGATAAATGTGAGAAAAGGGATTTTTAATTTTGATATTTTAAAGATACAAATAAGCTTCTCTATTCTATCTGTTGGCAAATATTTTTCAAAAAATATTTTGAGCAATTGGTAGAGCGACAAATTGATATGGCAAGTGGCTAAGGTTCGATCCTGGTTTGTATCATAGGTAGTAATTACTTAAAGCAGTTGCGCCAACCTATAGATAATTAAGGCCAATTGATTCCTGAGGTAAACCTGCAAAAAAGAAGTGTATGATTACATAAGGAGAAACAATTTTTTGGTAAAAATTGAGAATGTATTTAGAATTATAATTGATATGTTCATAAAAAAATTTAAGAAAACAAAAAATTGTTTTTTTTTTTAATTTTTGCAAAATTTTAGCTAATTAGTTAGAAATATAATAATAATAATAATAATAATAATACATAATAATAATAATAATAATATCAATAATATTATAATAATAGCATACTAATAAAAAATCTAAAAGATAAATATTAAAAACAAGAAAATAAAAAAAAACATTCAATATAAATTAATAATAATAAATAATAATAATAATAATAATAATAATAATAATAATAATAATAATAATAATAATAATAATAATAATAATAATAATAATAATAATAATAATAATAATAATAATAATAATAATAATAATATAATAATTTATAATATAAATAATGGAATAATAAGAATAATGATATAACTATAATAATAAAATAATGATAATGATAATAATTAATATAATAATGATAATAAATAATAATAATCAATAATAATCAGATAATAATAATAATAAGTGTGGGGTGAATAATCATAGAATAATTAATCGAATAATATAATAATCAATAATAATAATAATAATATAATAATGAGTATATGTTTTATTTCCAGAAAATTTCGGAAGAAACTTCTAAGTTTAATATTAATTTATAATATTTAGCTGTAATATATACAATACATAATGGTATAACATTTCTGAAAGAGGGCTACTAATTGCAACACATGTTGTGTCCTTTGAACCTCAAAATAAAATAAATATGATTAAATTTAAGTATTTAGGTTTAAGAATTCAGCTTAATGTAATCACAAAAACCAATTTTAATTCAATTAGAATACATAATGTTAGCAAAATAATACAATAAACATAATAATATCAATAATAATATTTATAAATACAATATGATAAAAATAATAATAACAGTAATAAGAGTATTGATATCGATATTAATAAGAAGAAGAAGAAGAAGAAGAAGAAGAAGAAGAAGAAGAAGAAGAAGAAGAAGAAGAAGAAGAAGAAGAAGAAGAAGAAGAAGAAGAATATAAATAAGAAGAATGTAAATAAGAAGAATATAAATAAGAAGAATATAAATAAGAAGAATATAAATAAGAATAATATAAATAATAATAATATACAATAAGAATAATATAAATAATAATAAAATAATAATAAGACATACTATTAAACAATGAATAACTATAAATAAGAATAATATAAATAACGAATAATATAAATAAGAATAATATCAATAAGAATATATAAATAATAATAATATAAAAATAATAATAATATAAATAATAATATTAAAGGTAAATGGAAATTAATAGAAAATCATAAATAAGCATAATATAATAATAATATATAATAATAATAATGTAAATAAAAATAATAACTATAAAAATATAATAATATAAATAATAATATTATAAATAAATATTATAAATTAATATAAATAAATATATATCAATATAAATAATATCAATATAAAATAAATCAATATCAATAATATCAATATAAATAATATCAATATAAAAATATCAATATAAATAATTCAATATAAATAATATACAATATAAAAAATAGCATATAAATAATATCAATAAAATTAAATAAAATATAAATAATAATAATATACAATAAATAATATGAAATAATAATTAAGTAATTAAATAATAATAAATATAAATAATCAATAATATAAATAATAAATAATACAATAATAATAATATAGAATAATAATTAATATAAATAATAATAACTATAAATAATAGATAATAGTAAATAATAATAATATTAAATAATATAATATAATATAATAATAATATAAATAATAATAATGATAATAATACCGTCATACAAATAATAATGAATACAAAATAACAAATGATAAACAATAAGATACTAATAATAAAAAAATATAATAAATATAAATAAAATAATTATAAAATAATATAGATAATAATAATAATATAAATTAATAAAATCGATAAACAAATAATAATTTCAAATCAATTAAAATAAAACTATAATTGTAGTATTTTAATATAGTAACTCTGACTAACACATTAATAGCATATGATAAATAATAATATAATAATAATAACGAATCATAATAATAATAATAATAATAATATTTAATATAATAATTAAGAAAAATCATAATAAATAATAGATAATAATAATATACTTAAAAGAAAAAATGAAAAAAATAATAAATAGAAAAATGAATAATATATAAAATCAAATATGAAAATAATAAATATAATAATAATAATAATAATAATAATAATAATAATAATAATAATAATAATAATAATAATAATAATAATAATAATAATAATAATAATAATAATATATTATTTTTTAAAAATTAATAAAATATTTCTAAGCAATATATTAGATATTGCACATTTGTAGCAATATTTAATAATAATTAATAGATAATAATACATAATAATAATAATAAGAAATATAATAATCATATACATACATAATAATAATAATAATAATTAATAATAAATTAATATAGATAGAAAAATTTATTAATCTCAAATAACAATGCATTATAATTATAATATTATAATACATTTTAATACTTAAAAAAAAAAAAAAAAAAAAAAAAAAAAAAAAAAAAAAAAAAAAAAAAAAAAAAAAAAAAAAAAAAAAAAAAAAAAAAAAAAAAAATTATAATAATAATAATAATTTACCAATGATAAGAAATACACTAATAAGAGATAAAGGTCATAAACCTAAATTTAAACATTAACTATATTAGGCAATACCATCTTGATATGAAACTTCATTGCAAAATATAATGAATAATAAATAAATAATAATAATAAATAATAAATAATAATATAATAATAATAATAATAACTTAATAATAATAATAATAATAATAATAATATAACAATAATAGTATTAATAACTGTAAATTGTAGTGGTTTAAGGTAGTAACTCTACTAACAATTATAGCTAGAATTTACCAAAGTTAAATCGCTGAGTTTTTTACTTATTAATATTTATTTTGATAATAAGTTTTAATTTTTTTTTTTTTTTGCAAAAGACTTAATAAAGTTTTCGGTTTTAATGTTTGTGGCGTTGGAGTTGTAAAGTTTAGCTGCTTTGTAAGCTGACCGAATGAGGGGATGTTAAATTCTTTAGTTCTAATAAGGAGATCGTTTCATGTAAGTATTATTTCATAAATTAATTCGATTTGCATCTCGCCTTGCTTGTTTTGAGTAAAAATTTGTTAGCAAGTAGTCGCAAGCCGTTTTATGGATAATTTATGTATTTGTTTTAGTAGTGATATTTAGAGTAAGTCTTTAAACTGCAATATCCTTAGTTTTTTGAACGGAGGTTGTGTATGGCTGTAAAAGTCTTTTGTATTGCTAATGAGGCGAATAAAGCGTTTTTGAATTGCAATTACAGGATGGATTACGGCGTTACTTGTGGTTCCGTAGATAGGAAGACAGTACAGTAAATACAGTATCAATGCATAGTACATTTTTTTAAGAATGGAATGAGGTACAATATTTTTTAATTTTATTAGCACATACATGTATCTAGCTAATCTGCTAACTAGGTTGTTAACATTTTCTTTAAATGTCAGTTTGTCATCGATTATTATTCCCAGTAGTTTAGCATTTGAAGCCCTATGCAGTTCCACTTCGTTTATTTTGATATTGAAATTGCCAATTAATTTGTTGCAAAAATTAATATAAGATGTTTATTTAAATTTTGACACAGCTACTAGCATCTAATCATTTCATTATTTTTGTTAAGGTGTCTACTGCTTTACGAGAGAGAGTCTCTGCATTTTTGGCATTTATTAAGATAGAGGTATCATCAGCAAAAGAGACTGATGTGAGTTGAGCAGATCATTACTGTATAGTGTAAACAAAAATGGTCCCAGAGTTGAGCCCTGGGATACGCCAGTTCATGTTTGAAGTGTGATTGAATGTGTTTTCCCTAGTTTTACGTTTTGAAATAATAATAATAATAATAATAATAATAATAATAATAATAATAATAATAAAATAATAATAATAATAATAATAATAATAATAATAAAATAATAATAATAATAATAATAATAATAATAATAATAATAATAATAATAATAATAATAATAATAATAATAATAATAATAATAATAATAATAATAATAATAACAAAATATACATATAATAAATAATATACATAATAATAATTAATAATAATTAATTAAGTAGATAATAATAATAATGATAATAATAATAATAAAATTAATAATCAATAATAATAAGTAATAATAATAATAATAATAATAATAATAATAATAATAATAATAATAATAATAATAATAATTAAAAAGGGAAGATTACATTTTTAGGAACAAATAAAATAAAAATGTTGATGCTTCTTAGATTCTAGAACACTAAATTAAAAGTTTTATGTTGGATATCTAAATGAGTTGGCATATAGAGTGCAGAGAGTTCAGAATGTTGCAATTTTAATCTATTTAGAAAAGCCAGATTCAGAAAAATATATTCCTGCAAATTGTCATAAAACTTGGACAGCCCGTTTGGTAAAACCAAATACTTGTCAAATATATCACAAGAGAAAATTGCTAATCAATTAAATTTTCATATTCTACCTCCAAAATTCCTGTTGGTACTTTTAAAATTTTTTAATAGATTTTTATACATAGAGACCGTAATTATAATGGTTATATATATATATATATACTAATATATATATATATATATATATATATATATATTACTATATATATATATACTATACATATAATATATATATGTACGGCTAATACTATATATATATATTATATATAATAGAGATAAATTATAATATATATATATATATATATATATATATATATATATATATAATATATATATATATATATATATATATATATTATATATATATATATAATATATATAAAAAAAATATATATATAATATAATATATATATATATAGATATGTATACATTTACAACTTTTATATAAGATGAAATCATATGAATCATATTATATATATATATTATATATATATATATATATATATATATAATAGATGTGAAGACTCGGCTGGTTTCCCACTGCGTGGGAAAGTTTTTAAATACTGTTGATAACAATTATTTTTATTATTAAAAAGTAGAACATTGGCATTGATGTTATATAAAAAAAATCTCTTCGTTCAGCCACCTTTACCAAACATAGAATAAAGATGGAAACCAAGTTTTGTCAGGTGCTACTTTTGGTAATAGCTTTAGCTGTAGAATCACAAGGTAATAATTCCTTCTTATAATAAAATCTTGGATTTCAACGTCACAGAGTTTTAAACAAAGAAGACTTATATTTCTTTAACTTAAAAGTTTATTTATATGATTTTGTATAGCTAGTTCTCTACAATGGAGTTATTAAATATTAGTAATATTGGTTTTAAGTTTAGTATTGGCCGATGCACCGGTGCAGAGCGGTGTATAATGTTTTCATTTTGGTGTTGCTCGGTTCAGTGCAGTGTGGTGTGGTCGGGCTCATAATTTAAGTGTCCCGGTGTCTCGCGGTTGTGAAATTATAGAGATAAGGCGATGCGGTGCGGTTAGGTACCTGGTGTGAAGCAGTGTGAAAAAATGTCAGGTAGTGCGATGCGGTTCGGTACTTGGTGTGGAGCAGTGCGAAAAAATGTCAGGTAGTGAGGTGGGGTGCGGTGAGGTGCGGTTCGGTACGTGGTGCGGGGTAGTGCGAAAAATTATTAGTGGTGTGGTGCGGTGCGGTGCGGTGCGGTGCGGGGCAAAAAGTTGCGGCGTTTGGCCAACTCTAGTTTTAACGAATACTAAAACTTCTTATTTAATAAAAAAAACAATAAATATTCCTTTTATTAAATATTTTCTTAAATGTTTTTCCAAACAAAAGGAGATACACGAAATTTAGAAAAAATTAACTGATTAAAAATATAGGAGAAAACCGATATGTTGCAAAAATGTCAAAGGAATGTAATTTCATGGAATAAATTCACCTTAACTCACACTTATCACAATTCGACCAGAGTAACCACAAAACTGTGTGGGTGATCAAGAATTCATATTAAAATATATATTGACACGTATAATATAACTCAGTTTTTTTTTTTTTTAGGTATCCTACAGCAGAAAATTCTACACTTTTACCTTAGGTGTGTTAATCATTTCCTTAGGTATGCAATATCCACAGCTTACTTAGTCTTCTTAGATGATCTGTAACTGTCAAGTTTTTCTTTCCTATCAATTAGCTATTATACAAATCTCACTAATTGTATCCGTAAGTTCTCAACATTCGCAGGCCAATCATTGCAAGTAATTCGATCCATACCGCCGTACAAATTAGGATAAAGCTCTCGATCTGATAACTAACCTTTGAATTGAGCACTCCCCGTGTACCTTACCATTACACGGGGACCCATTAATCCTCTGCTAAAGTAATCAAAGTAGACAAGCTGGTCGATTCAAGGATATATGACAATGATTGAGTGTGTTTTGCAGAGATAGGCTTTGCCAGTCATCATACTGAGTAGTCAGTTGCATTGGATTAAGCCTTTAGTGATCTTTGTAACACTCTCGTTTAGGATACTAGAACAGTATTTAAATCTCCGCAATCTCGAGCGCCAAGGGCATTACAGGAGAGTATGGACAAGATCCTCTTATGAGTGAGAGACACAGTATTTTGCGCTACTCCTTTTTGTAGTAACTTGAGAGGAATGTACAATTCTCAGTGATAGCACACATTATCTATTTAGCGATCAATGGTTGATCAGAGTAAGTTTGTACTTATGAGGAGTTACACCTCGTTTGTACAGACCTTTATTTTATTAAATTCATGTGGTCCATTTTATTCAACATATAACGAGTTAAGTCATATTATAGGCCTCATAATCATTAATTTATCACTAGTTTTGGTGTTGGTCCGTCTATTATACATGATTGGCAGGGCTAACCTAACAATTGCAGGGTATACCCGTGAGAGTGTTTGGGAGGTTTTCGAGTTTACGCTTGAATTGGTACTAGCAGCTCCTCGCGTGGCAGCATTCTCAGACCATTGTAGAGTGAATTTTCGGTTTTCCGAATGACGGAATGGAGCAATTCGGATTTTCCTATTGTGCCAGAAATTGTGGCTGAACGTGTTTTTCTCTGGGAGTATTTGTAATTGTTAGGTTGACAATGTGTTAAATTAAAATTGATATCCTGCAGAATATTTCTGGAGGATCTGTACTCTTTGATCGGAGAGCAGGTGGGCTGAAATGGATGTCTTGGTAAGGTAGCATTGTCTACTTATTGTGATACTATGGGTAATATTAACTTTCCTGAAGTTACAGCGAGCAATCATTCCCGTACCTTGTCGGAAGGTTCATTAGGTGTTTCAATCTAAATGCCTCGAAATGTTTGTGAGTCTTGGGACGTTGTCCTTTACTGTCATTGACTCAGTTGTGGTATATTTCGGCCACTATCTCAACATTTGCGCAGTATGTCCATTGAACTTTAAAAAACGGTCCTACTTGCCATTGTGCGCATTCCCTTTCGAATTTAATAATCTTCGTGTATCTGAACGTAGCTTGAATCACCCTAGCATTGATGGATGGCATCTGAGAAATTATATTTACGTGACTGAATGTTGTGATTGCATTTTAATTCGCTACACGCTAATACACTGGCTACGATTTGGTCTTTATCAAATAAAGCTTCTTAGGACAATAAGCACCGTTCTTTGCTATTTATAATTACTTTTTTTGGCCAATAAGCACCAACTTCTGCAGATTGTATAACATCGTGTGCGCCACATATACATTGTACTCACTAGAACATACCTTACATGTTGTCAATGGTGATCGAGGTTGTATATCAATACCGTTTTTATCAGCAGTGTGTGAGAACATCTGTTGAGTTGGATTTTATAATTTATCGCCTTTCATAATTTCTTACATTTCACTCTCTTGTGTGATTATGTCTGTGTTGCGTGTCGCTTATCCTACTATTTTATTGTGTTTCTTTTTAATTCAGTTATTACACAGTCTTCTTAACTTGCATATAGCCGTATCTAAGATTTCATCATCAGTCTTTTTATAAATGTTAAACTTGAATAAAATATCACTCAAAGCAAAAGAACCGGGAAATGCATTTTTACGTATTTATAATAATCAGAATGAACATATGCAGTTGTTGAATATAGATTTGTATCCAATCTGCAACTGAGATTAACGAGTATGTGGTGAATGTTTCTTTGTCTTCATAAAAGGTCTTTGTCGAGTTGTGGCTTTTTGGAGATCGGTCTATTTAGAATTGCAATTTTACAATGCGCATGTGGCTGAAGGGTAGCTGCTTTCTTATCTCGCTTATCTACTTGCAACAAATTTATCATTTAGCTAAGAAGACGGTATTTTTTAAGAACGTAGAAATTTAATCGATTTCAATAGTTTAAAAAACACATTATTAATTATAATATAAACATAATTATCAAGTGAGATCATCCATATGTTTTTATGCGAAGCTAATTTGAGCTATAATATATTCATTAAATCAAGGTATTTACTATTTTAATTTCAAAATTTTATATTATTAATCATATTATTTGTGTAAAATTATTCCCTTCAGGAGTGAGCTGCAATTTTTGTTAAAGTAGATAATAAATTAGTGATTACTTATCGTGTTTTTATATGTGATTATTTTCCTTAATTATTCTTTATGATATTATATTAATTTTAAAGAATTTGGTAAATATAGTATTTGTTTTTTATATATTGTTTTTCATGGGGAGCGTAATTTCTTTGGCCTGGTGGATTTTTGCTGAGCATTACGGCATAGATTGAGCGCGAACGTGTTAGGTTGGTGAGACATGCGGAAGTTGTGGTGCATAGCTCGTACACCAATAGGACCCCACTACTGGAGTCCCTGAGAAGTCTGTGTCTTGGGCACGAGTGATCATGGTGGCTCCGTCGGAAATTATGGAGATGCGTACAGAAGAGTTGGTCTAATATTTCACGCCGGGCGTTATGACTAACCTGACAATTAGCTTTCTAATTCTCAAATCGATAGAAAGAGATTCTCAGAGTCCCCGATTTGAAAGAATTTTAACATAGTTGCACCTGTGATTAAAAGGAATTAATTCTGGACAAGCGAATTTACGTAAGGAAAATTCCTGGCAAGCTTTATATTTAAGAATTCAAAGAAAAGTCTTGTAATTCTAAAAATGTCTGCCGCATTGGAGCCGTAAGAAGAAAACGAGATGTGCAAAAGGATACGAGCTGTTACATTCGGACAGTCTCCTCCCTCCCTCTATTTTGCTGATTGAAGCCCCCATTAAAGAATAAGAAAAAAAAAAGAAGGATTGCGGAATTTTAGAAAATATATTTAAAAATAGTAAAGTTTTAAAAGTGATAGAGTATTTTAAGAGACTTAAAAAAGAGTTAAATGTTCGTTGGAGTTAAAGTCGAAACTACAGAGATAAGATAATTAAGAAAGAGTATTTTGCAGTGCTTCGAGGCTATTGCCGAGGCGCTGCTAATTGAAGTTGTGCTAATTTGTAGTATAACTTGAGGTATTGTTGTATGAGAGTATGAGGGGGTTGTTGCGGTGGCGAATATGAATGCAATGAGTTTTGCCGATATCAGGGTGGGGCGATGGATAGGTTTCTGGTTTCTAAGTAAAATAAAAAATTGGAGGAAGGTTTAATTATAATAAGGTGGCAATGTTTAGTTGTAAATATAAGGTGAATAACAGTATAGTGCGAATAAAGCATAAAGGAGCAGAGTTAAAGTGAAACGAGAGGCTTAACGTGGGTTTGAGAGAATGGAGTGTCATGATGAATAGGCGCCAGTGAGAGATGTTAGAGTGCCAATATGGCGGTCAATGGTGATTAAAGTAATTTCGGAGATGATTTGGAGAGAAGATAAATAATAAGAGTAGTCAAGAGTAAGATGGATGAGATACCAAGTGGATGTGGTTATAGTGAGATGGGAGTGTGGGGTGTAATAGAAAGAGATAATAGGTAAGTTTTATAAATTAATAATTTTGGGTGTGGCAAGTAGTAGAATTTAAATGAGAAGACACTTACCCAATGCAAAGGTTGCCTACATTTTGTCATTGTCTGCAGATGCACAAGCGAGTTCAAGACTTACAAGAGTAACGAATCCAAATGCAGTATTTATGTGGGGTATGGAGTGGCGATACTATTCGCTACACATTGTCAGAAAAAAAAAAACTCAATGGTTACGATAATGTTCATAGTTTTGCGCGGTGGGTGGTGGATGGTTTAATAGCATTAAGAATATCTGTTTAAATTTGTAAAAGTATAGTATTTTAAAGGTTTGTTAATTATTTGGATAAATTGAACCTTTCGTCTGAGCTTGATGACAAAGATTAATAGTAACTAAGTTGCTTTAATATTTTTTATTTCTGCTTGCAGGTCAGTATGAGACAAGCAAATTTTGAGAATTGCCACATGTCACGATGCTTTGCAAATGCCTTGCTGCCTGGTAAATTGGTTTTATTAAAGGCAGAAGGAAAAAATTAAGAGGCTATGTGGTAAAAATATATACAGTAACCAAAAATGTTAGGTAACTATCAATCCTATCGGAAAATGTAAGTTTTTATATAAATCTTAGTAAGATACTGATCGAGTATTAAAATTTAAAATTAAAAATGAGATAGATTTCTAAAAGATGGTTTTTCTTTTTATGGCATAAAATTAATAATGTTTATATATATTATAAGTATTCATTATAAGTATAAAATTAAAAAGAGTATTTTTTCTATATATATCTATAAGTATTAGGAGTAGTATAAGTATATTTGTTATATATATATTATATATATAGCGCTTATATATATATATTATATATTGTATATATTGTTTTTTATATTTATACTATATACGTATTTAAATAGGAGGTATATCATATTTGTTGACCTAATTCTTATAGTAGTGAAACTATATTATGGAATTCATAGCTACTCAAGATTTTGGTAAAATAAGAATAGTTATAAGAGATATTAAATCTGATGTCTTTAAGTAATATAAATAATAATAATGATATATTTAAAATGGCAATAACCCCTAAAGGAAGATTAAAAATTATTTATGTATTTAGTTTTTTCAGTTTTTAATTTGGATAAAATCGATAGAGTAATATAATAATATGTAATTTGGAAGTACAAAGGGTATTAGACAGCCTTTTAATGAGAAATAAGAGAAGCAAAAAAGTTAGTTGATAAAAATTGAGCAGTCATATTCATTTTATAAAAAGAATGTAGAGAATTAATAAGCATGATAAAAGATAATGCTTGACATGGCAATTCGCTAACAGTTAAGCAGTTGTAAAAAGAAGAAAATTCCTGCAACTGTATTTAAGCAAAACAAATAGACCATAAAAAGTGGAAATATAACCCACTTCTGTCGTTAAAATGAAAGATGTAGAGGCAATAGACAACATAATCAAATTTCCAATTATATAACTTAAGTAGTGGAAATATTAATAAGAAATGAAGATATTAGAGAAGAATAAAAAGGAAGAATTTAAAGTAATCCGCATTCACTTGTTGAGAAAATTTACTACGGGAGATGTTAAATGCTCTAAAACTCAAAGTCAACTGACGGGTCAACCTTATGAAATCTAAACGAATTTTAAAAGTAAATTGCGAAGCCTTGTCAAAAAAACCATAGAAAATGAAGCTTTCTAAAAATGAAACTTTGTCAATGACGAGAAAATTTAAGACAAAGCGTAATTTTAAAAGTAATTCCGCAAGGCCATTGGTCGTATG
This sequence comes from Trachelipus rathkii, assembly GCA_015478945.1. Lineage (NCBI taxonomy): Eukaryota > Metazoa > Arthropoda > Malacostraca > Isopoda > Trachelipodidae > Trachelipus > Trachelipus rathkii. Next base: position 36,674 of record JABUQX010098100.1, read on the forward strand.
TAAACAAAAGCTTCCTTAAGTTAAATACTAAGTAATGAAGTCTCTTACAAAGTTCAAAGTTCCTAAAAATGAAAATGAGTTGAAGATTAAAAGATAAGGTTTAAAAAACATATAGATTTAGTTTTCATAAACTTAAAAAAAGAAAATAAAGACAAAAAACAAAGTAAGACAAAAACCTAAGTTTTTTTTTAAACAAAAATAAGCTTGGACATTAAATAATTTCTAGAATATTTTTAAGAAAGTTATAAAAAACTTTGTGAAACAAAGTTCAAAAAGAAACGAATGGAAGAAAGTACTTTCCATATTAAAAGAAAAGACTTTTAAATTAATAGCAGTTGTAAAAGAAAAATGAAATGATTTCACGAAACATTTTTGTTTTCGAAAGGCAAGAAAGAATAAAAATAACATTTTATATTCTGATAACCCAGAGAAAGTTAGTGTAAAGGGAATTAAAATGTTTTTAATATCATTATTCATATACAATTTAAATTTCCTTTTATTTTAGTTTAAGTAAAAGGAAAAGAAATTTCATATTTCTTTTTATTATAATTTTTTTTGTTTAATTGAAAGGGTTTTAGAATAAAATGATAAAGTTTCGCGAAAACGGCAATGTTATTGTTATTTAACATTAGAATCAAATGATTTTTAGTATTTAATAATCAAAGAAACAGTCAGTGTTGAAATATTGATCGATTGCAGTTTTACAAGGTAATTTCTTGCCATATAAACTTGCAGCATTAGAAAGCAATAAAGCGCATGTTGTGAAAGGAGGCGCTCTTTCGCTAGCCACTTGCAACAAAATATTCTCATAGAAGGAAGATGTAGTTTTAAGAGAGAAATTTAATATTCAAGTTAAAAAACTACATATGTAATAAGTTATAATAATTAAAGGACAAACAAGTGTTAGCGAAGGCTAATAGAGGCTATAATCAAGGTATTTATCATTTTAATAAAGTTAATCTATTTAATGAATTTAAGTTATTTTTAGAATTATTTTTTGTAACGAGTAAAAGAGTACTTTCATTCTTGTTTTTATATGTTTATATGTTTATTTATTTTTATGATATTAAGACTTTAGAATTGTAAAATATAGTATTTGTTTTATACTATTGTTTTCAGGGACTATGTCACATTAATCGATTTAACCAATAAAAGTTAGTGTGAACACATCCGTACCAATTATTACCCTCTGCCTGAACTTGCTTGGGATCATAAGCTCTGTCCAAAAATTATGGAATGCAAAAGATGTACAAATGCGCCGCTTTTACCTGACTTACCGACAATAGTCCTAAATTTCTCAATCACTAGAAGAATTCATTGTCCCCGATAATGTCAGCTTTTCCACTTTCACCAAACTATTAAGAACACCTGTGCATCCAGAATCGTTCTACTAGCTTCTTTTCATGTTTCCTTCGATCATAGGCCTTTACATCACTTGCTTGCAATCTCTTTGTCCAATTTTAAAATAGATCCGCAACAAGTAATTGTTCTCGCTTCGCTTCTAGAGTAAGTACTACACTTAGATAAGCTCCTTCTTGTTCTTTCATTGATTGGAATGCCCTATGTTTCTGCGTCCTCCTTTGAGACTGTTTGTGCATATTCTTGAGGAATATTTTTCCCACTACGAATTTGAACAACATGTGCGGTGGTAGAATCACAATCGTTCTGAATGTAGAATCTGAAAAGATAATATTCAATGCTGTCCTTTACCATCAATAAGACCATTTATCATCATGCGTTTTCTCAACAGCATTTTCTTGTAGAATTCATTAAATTCAAACATGTTCGTACTTTCCTATGCCTCTCCGTGATTACGCATCGATCAGGTGCATGGGATTCTGAGATCTAAGAGTGTCAGGAAGGCTAGTGGCCGTGCGGCATTTCCTCCCTGTTTTGAGTGAAGTGTTCTTCCGTAAGCTGGCCTTGTCTCGTTCAACAAAACTCTACTCCTTATCCTTAATACTTAGTACATTTTCACCAGTGCTGAGCGCGCATATTCCAACTAATCGCGAAAAAAGGGCAGCCGCTCTTGATCCTTCCAACTATGAGTCCTATAGCTGCTCACTTGTTTCCTATCTAAGACTTTGAAGAGCTCTTCCTTAAACTCTCAATTCCCTGATCATCCGTGGAGTCCTCATTCCTTTCTTTCAGATCATCAGTATGGCTGAGAAGATTTGCAGTTAGGGCTTGGGACTTGGGTGGCTGCTGTTCTGGTATTTTAGATGTTCCTGCCCCCTTCCATTTGGAAAAGGGGCCGCTGCCCTGGCAGTGGTCGTAATCTGTAAAAAAAAAAAAAAAAAAAAAAAAAAAAATTTTTTTGTAATTTTTTCCAGAAAAATCGACTCTAGTTCCACAAAACAAGCAGTCAGTGTGGAAAATAGTCCTTCAGCTAAACGGGAACTTCTCTTTTTTTATTAGAAATGTTTTTAATGTATTACTTGTCGATTGTTGTTTTATTTCCATAACTCAATGCCTTCTATCAGTTGTCCTTTTTCGACCATAACACGAGAGTTACTCGTGTTTTAGCTATTACGATTTGACATCGCTTCCACGGATTTTACTGGCCTTGTTTAATGCACTCTAGCACTCCTTTCTGTGTTGAATGACTGGTCTCTTAGACATCTTCGTGCATTGTTTTGCAAATACACAATGTCCAGATCAGCCAGCCATCTTCAGATAATATCTACCGTGAACCATATGAGTATAATATGTATTATAATAAAAATTTTATAATATCTAAATATTATTTATTATCATATGATATATAGATTGGATTATACCTTTTATATGTAAAAAGACACAAGAAACAATCCTTTTTTTATTTATTTTAATATTACTATTACACCTATTTTGCACTCACGGCATTCTATCGGTACCAAACTGTTCTTGTGAGGTCCACTCGGAGGCTACATCTCCACCATTTTTCGAATTCATTTTCAATATACTTCCTATACTGGGATTGTGTCCTGAATTTTGGATAATGTTTATACGCGAAGCAACATTTGTTGCAGTTGAATACACTTTTTTTTTTTAAGATTACTGGCAAAAATGCTGTGTTTCTATTCGTTGTATGGATTACATGCAGGTATCGTACTCATGGGTCGAACGGAAGGAATTGCATATCTTTGGTGGGTTTTATGTGGGTGGTTTCATTTAAAAGTGTTCGTTTCTTACTTGGGTAAGATTTGTGGTTTTATATTTTTTTGTGGATATTATAATTTAGTGTGGGTGTTTGAGGTGTTGGGTTGGGGAGTTTTCTGTGATGTTTGGGTGGCGAATTGTAGTGATTGAATTGATTGTATATAGGTGGTTCTTGTTCAGGATGAATTGAATCGATGATTGGGATTGTAGTAATTTAGTTGGCGTTTGGTGTTATTTAAGGTGATACGTCATGTTGTATTTGTTTTTTTGTTATTATTTGTTTTATTTTTTCTGGTTATTTTGATCAGTGTTAAGTTAGGAGTTGTTTGAAGGGGTGGTGAGGTGAAGTATGATGGCGTCATATATCGTTTAGATATCGTGTGGAGTGGTGTTGGTGTTTTGGGGAGGAGGCTCTTGTTTTTTTCTTGATATTCTTATTTTTGGCTTGATTGTGTTTGTTTGTATGTTTGAGAAATGTGTATTTCATACTTGTAACATGTTAATTGGTTCCGTTTGATATTAATTGTAATGTAATTCGTTTATGTTAATTTGTAGTATGTTTTTTCAATTTCTTCAGATTTTTGGATAATTTTTGGTGTTTATGGTTTTTTATTCAAATTGCTATGTTTTACATAAATCTTTTTATTTTCTGGTTTTTTTTTTGTACTTGTTTTGTTGATATTTTTGTTATTTTTTTCTTATGTTCTTTATTTTTTTCATTTCTCATCTTTATTTATAATTTTTTGCCTCACTTACATTTGTGAATTTGTTCTTATTTTTTTTATTCTGAATTTCATAATAATTTTGTTCATATATTTGTGTGTCTCTAAATAATCTATTAGGGGACTCTTTTGGTGTTTTTTCTCTTGTATATTTTCTACTCTCTGTATTCCTTTTTTTTTGATATGGATTGAAATCATCTCCTATTCACTTTAATGTTATAAGTTAAATTATGTTTTTCTCTATATAATTATTGATGACATTACATATATTATCATATTTGGTAAGTATATTGTAGATATATTAAGTTCTAATCTAGATAATTTTACATTATTTATTTTTTTTTTTATCGACCTGTGGTTCTTCCTCCCGAGTATCTCTCTGGCTTTTTCTTCTTTTTTTCTCTTGTTTGGTATTTAAACATCCATTAAGGTAAACATATAAGGTCTTGCCTGGCCCCCCCTCTCCCCCTATGTCTATTTATAATATATCCTTTTTTTTTAACATCTTGTCCGTTTTTATGTTTCTCAATCCGTCTGGGATTTATTTGACTATACTGACTTGATCTTGTGAGTTAGTTCCTTTCTCATTCACTATCCTTCTATTATTATTTATATTTTATTGATTATTTAGGTATTATTAATTTATTATTTATTTTTTGTATATTTTATTTATTTATATATATATGTATATAGAGTGAATATTTTTTTATTATTTTATTTTATTTATTTTTAGTATATAAAAATATTTATACCTATATTTTATGGTATAGTTTATTTATATTAGTTTGCGGAATATTACTAGTTAATATTGCTAATATCAATACTGCACTAAAATTTATGATGCCGTTTGCATAATAATTTTATAATAATTATATATATTGAATATATTAATTTAATAATAATATATATATAAATAATAATAATTACATAATAAATAATTAATAAACCAAAGATTTCATTGCATTTCTTCTCAGTGAGACTTAAAAGAATTCAATTAAATCATTTGTAATTGTTATTTGTAATTATTAAATATAACAAATTGAGACTACTTTGGTTTATGATATTTTATATCATATATATTATATTATATATATATATATTATATAATTATTATATATTATATTAAATTATATATATATATGTAGTATATATATATATATTATTCTGGAAAGATTGAGAGATGCATATTAAGGAGAGTGGGAGCGGGTCATGATGTCGAGTGCATATTTCCCATTAGCGAGGGATATGTATGGATAAACAATGCCTGTCAATCTCTGAAAATACACATGGAAAAATTATATGGGCAGGCTGAATGCAAATAATGCCCCCTAAATATCTTTATACTGTTAAATTCTTGTGCCAACAAAAATAAGGAGAGGGGCCATGGTTTATTAGGCTCATCAATGCCCTGACGACGAGAGAATAATTCCGCTGTGCTGATAGTGGGAGGAGGACGCGTGAACGCGTTCTCCATATATTCAAACTTATTGAAATCAATATTTGTAATACTATTTGTGAATTCCTATTTGGATAGTAATTATCCATCTAATTGCCAAGTAAACAAGCGATTTGCTGCAAATTCAGGCAGCATTACAAACTTAAAAATAACTTAGTGACTATTATACTAACCGGCAGATTTGCTGGGATATATAATATGAGGTGCGTGAGAAATGTTGTTTATTAAAATAATTAATATATACTATCCTTAATTAAACGATATTTCTAATTATTATTATACTTACATACCCACATCATATTGTTCCTTTCTGAAATGATCTATACTTGTCCATTTTAATTTATCTTTCTTCACTAATCATTCCCCTCATTAATTGACTTTTTCCCCTCTGTCCATGTTTTCTTTTCAAATCTATTTTGTGACCCCGGATGTACTTTCTGATACACGCTCAACCCTTCTGATCGTTTCCTAAAAATTTCTAAACGTTAAAAATGGTGATAAAGTAAGTGTAAAGTGTATGTCAAAAAGTATACTGTGATCGTTGCTAATTAATTAATAAACAGTGAAGTGTTATATTTAATAAAAGTATACAACTCTGCGTGAAGATCAAGATGCTGTAGTAATCGAATTTAACAATAATTTGTGGATATAAAAAAGAAAAAAAGTCTTCAGTTAAAAATAAATTAAAAATAATGAAAGAAATTCGTGAAACGTTCTGCTTCTGTTATTGCGAATTTCTACTGTTACCGGAACCTAATTTTGAGCGACGCTGCTTCAGCCCTTGATAACATTTTTTGAAAAACTCACAAAACAATACTTCTTTTGTTCCTAGTAGTAGCATATTATGGCATGGAACGAAAAAGCTTATTTCCTTTTTCGCTTTGATCAACAACCATAGTGAGAAGCGAAGTTGATCATACCTTCAGATTTAGCACTGAATATATGGTCCATCTGCCTCCAGAAAAAAAATGGATTATATGAAAATTCCCCTTCCCAATTCTAACAAGTCCTCATTCTCTTCAAGTGGCGTAGTTTCATCCACTTCCTTCTGCCGCTCAAAAATTAGCTACTCTCATTTTGCAAACATAGGTTCTATCGCCTTTTCACCTATATCTGCCTTGTGACTCAAAAGTCAAACGTCGTGGATGAGGTCAGTTCTCGATCCTCCGTTAAGCGAATTAATTTCCTGCCATTGTTTTTCATTTTTTTTCTGATGTGGTCATCTTGATATTCTTGGTGCTGTTATTGTAAAATCCTAGTTCAATATATTATATCTATCAATTGATAATTGATATGTATCAATAGGTGAATTTTAATTTGCGCTTTGTGCCGAATTCTTCCAAAATCGCTTCTGCTGCTTTTCAAATATCATGCCCTTCTAAAACCCTAACTTCTATAGCTTCTTGAAAGAACCTATAAAGATGGTCATTATTTGCACACTATGCTATATGCAAAGATTCAGAACGTCATCAAAGGGTGGGATACTACCCAATTGAAGTACCCAGCCAATAATAAACCGGTAAAGCATAGGGCCATGCAGAATTTGTGACAACTTGTGTTAAAAAACCCTCCCAAATTACAAAAGAAGATCTCATAATCCAAAATACATTAATATGCAAATAGTATAAAGAATGCTATCCAATTATTCGATTGGTTCGACTACCATACCTCATTAAAATATAAGCGACAGAAACCATTTTCCAAGAATCTGGATTTGAAATCAATCCTACACACCCTCTTTTCAGTTCAAAAAAACTCAATGGCAAAGCTGTCGTCCACCATAGACCCAGTCAAAGTAACTGAGTAGCCCCGTAGAAGTATTTTATAATACATAATATAATAATAATGAATAATAATAATAATAAACTTAATAATAATAATTAATAACAGCAGCATAAATGAAAAGTTCAACAAAAAATAAATATCCTTTATATAAAAAATAATAGTATTAATAATATTGTACAAATAAATAACAACACGAATAGATAGCAACATAAGCAGAAATATGATAAATTAATACATAATAACTCAAACAAAAAATAGATAAATTTTATCTAAACTTTGTTCTTAAAATAAATAAATATTTCCTAATAAGGGAACTATATCTATATAAGTTGTATGCATGAAATGTAAAAGTGAATAAAAAAGAAAGTTTTAAAAAAATACGTGATTTAAGTAGTTTATGAGAGATTCCGGATGATTTAAAAAAAGCAATTTAGTTCTCCAAAGACAATGGTTCAAAACATTTTCAGCAATTATTTAATTATAACCTAACGCCTAACCTATAGCGAGGCCAAGTCGCCTCCACAATCCGAAACTATCCGTAGTCAAAGTTAAAAAATTGCGTGACTACGAATGCTCGCCTATCAAATTAGAGTGTACGATGTAATAGATGATTGTAGAGGATCGATGTGCCTTCGCAAAGCGTAGAAATTTATGAAACCTATTTAATGTATTCAAAGAATTAAAAGTAACAATTGTTTAACAAAAATAAACAATGTAAAGGCCAAGTAGCCAATATACCGGGACAATAGCACTTATTCAGCTGTACAAGCATAGCGCGCCGCGCAAGAATGAAATAAAAAAAAAACTTTTTTTTTTTTTGATAAATCGAAGTTCCTGACAAATTTAGTAAGCCATTGTAATGCCTTATTAAAATTATTATATCTGAATCCTGATTTATAATTATAAGTTTCGGCATGTGCTTATTTCAAATTTCCTTACTTAATAGCTGTATATCCTATCCAAAAATCTCTAAAGTAAAAATTAATTAATTTATGTAAGATACCGAGAAAATTGTTCAAGCTACAGGTCTGAAAAAAAAAATCTGAAAGAAAACGGAAAGTCCAAGTCGAGTCGCATTCATTTCTCGCGATCAAAGCGACACAGACAGCTAACAGCTAACAGCTGGCAGCCATTTGCCTTCCCTGTAATAAATAAAATAATAAAATAAACCATAGTTTGGTTTCATCTTTTTAAGCATCGAGCAACAAAAAAAAGAAACAAAAAGATCGACAAAGAAATCCCTTTTGACAATGAATAAAGAATCAAATAGTGAAATACATAAATGCAGCTATAGAAAGAAGAGTTTATTACCTTTATTCAGATAAGTAACCTTTTTTCCGATTTAACAAGCAAAAGTTCGTCTCTAATCGTCTGCTACAGATCACCAAATCTAACCAAAGAAGAAATTGTACGTTTTTATTGAAAAATTGATTTGAGAAGAGAAAATCAAATACAAAATTTCAGTCAAAATGATTAATGAGAAGGAAGAAATAAAATATGTTGGTGTCTGCTAATTGTAATGACAGGGAAATTAATAATTTTTTAATTGGTCCATTAAATTATGTACACTAGTGTAAATGTTTCTTCTTATACTATCGTATTTGGACCTTTATTTCAACTTGCAATTTGCTATGCTTATTATTAATAACTATAAAAGTAGTTAACGTAAGGGTTACAATGTGTCAATATTTCACAACATTTCAAATTAACTCAGATAGAAGCTATCGTTTTATCTGCTGTTCAATCTGTTTGACATCATCTGCGAGATAACCATGTGAATTCTTGGTAAATGAGTTCTTTTACCAGATCATATTAAGGAGAGTGGAGCAAGGGCATGTAATGTGCAATATTTCCCTACATATGTATGTGAACAAGCTCTCATCCTGAAACTACACATGGATAAATTATGCTAGGGGCAAGCTGAATGCCAAATAATGCCTGCCTAAATTATCTAAACTGTTAAAGTATTGTGCCAACCAATAGGAGAGGGGCCAGGTTTGTAAAATGTAAGGTGGAGTAAGGCATCATCAATGCCCTAACACCGAAGAAATAGATTCCGCTGTCTAATATATGTGCGGGGGAGGACGCGTTTGAATGCGTTCTTTCCATATAATTCCAAACTTTGAATCAGATATTTGTAATACATTGTATTCCTATTGTATAGTAATTATGCATTGTTCTTTAAACAATGCGATTTTGTGCAAATTCAGGCAGCATAACAAACTTAATATGCTTAGTGCCTATTTCAAATTGTCAGATAACCCTGCAGATTTGGTGGGATATAATAATATGAGGCTTTATTAATCTGTGTTTATAAAATTAATATACTATCATTATTTACATTACATTCTAATTATTATTATATGACATCCCATATATATTTCACTTTGCCATATTTAATAAAAAACTTGTCGCATTGATCACTTTCACCTAATCATTCCCGCTCATTATTACTGTTTTTTATCTGTCTGATTAAGTATCAGGATCATATATACTATATAGTTACGTACTGACGGGAACGGCTTCCTGAAAGGACCGATGCTCCGAGGGAGGATAAAACAACATGGGGGAGAGTGAATTCTTAGCAATGAGGTCCGAATGAACATGTTTCCGTGACATTTTTATATTATTATATATAGTATATAATATATATATTTAGTATATATATAAATATAAATATATTTCGTGATTTTAGTATATATTATATATATACCTTATATTCGATGCGTGCCGTTGAATAACTTGTTGAAATGGAATATCTTGGTAGGGAGGGTGAATCAATCAAAGGTAAAGTGATTTTCTACAGCAAGTTTAAAATGAGCACTGTTCAACATTACAATATTATTATAGTCTATATAATATAATATATATATATATATTTATATATATATATATATATATGATTAGGTATATATATATGTTATAATACCTATAATAATAATATATATATTATAATATATTATATATATTCAGTATATTACGGTACTGTATCCACATAGACGTTGGTTACCATGACTTATACTCCGTGTGATTCCGGTATACGTACCTATCAAATGAGAAATGCCAATAAATTACTTTACTGCCATAACGTAAATAAAAAAACAGTCGATGCAGAGAAAAACTAAATAGAGTTATTCCATGTTCATTGAGACTATAAAGAAACAATATAAAATAAATAAAAAAAAGCAAAAAAGACAAAAAAAAATAAATTCTTATATTAATAAAACTAGTTTCAATATATATAAAAGTCTACATAGGATTCCTTAAGCTAGCTGAAAACCCACAAAAAATGGCATCTCCAATGGTGAAGCTGACTTTTAGAGATGCATTTAAATATTGCATATATCGAGTATATTCGCTGCGTTACATGAAAAAAAAAGATTCACAGAAGTGGAAGCACGCCTTATCACCAACCCTGGCAACAGCATGAAGTGACGACTTGTGGCTTTTCAGCAAATAAAGCCTACTGAGAATAAGAAGGAATACTGATAGGTTAGACTTTGATTAATTCCATGCCAAATTGCATTGACATCCTCATTCACTTTTAAAAGGAATCACACCAAGGATAGATAGATATAAATGAATGAGAAGTCATCAAGGAGCATGATAATTCAAATTTGCAATCTGTGAAAAGAGATGAGGCTCTAACGAAAACATTGAGCATGCTGCATGATAGAATTCTCTTTCATGTGTGCATAAATGACCAAGGTTTCCAAATATAGTGCTTTGCAAGCAAATTATTATCAATCCTCATCCCTCATTAGTCGAAAGCTAGCATATTTTTAGTGTAGGCTTGAAAATGTAAATCACCCGCAAAAAGGAACAGGTCAGCCAAAATACTCAGTAATATTTTTAAGTTCTTTTGCAACACTAATCACGATTTGAATCTTGAAGTATAAATGATATCTATCTCACTTGCGAGAGTATTATTATGTATGTCATCCATGTTTGAATAATTAGCGTTTTTTATTTATGTCTTTTCAGCTGATTAATTGAGCGCTTTTTCCTTGGTTTTATCTTTATATTGTAGCTGTAAAGAATCTTCTGTAAATTGTAAATCATTTTAAATCATAAAAGCTAGTATCTAAACTTTGTTAATACTCATACGGAAAATGGAAATGGAATATTTTTAATAAAGCAAACATAAAAAAGTTATTATATTATTGTCTATTTATATTCGAAAAAATTTCCCCGTGTTAAAATCTTATAAAATAAATATACTTGGCACAACCAAATATGATGAAATAAAATGACTAAGTATTGGTTGTATGAGAATGCAATCATTGTTAGCTCGCAGTACACAATGTTCTATCTTATGAAGTAAAAGGATGCATTTTTTTTTTTTTTTTTTTTGTTGGGGTTTGGGATTATATTAATTAAAAGTATCAGTTATCCACATCTAAAAAAATAGAGTATCGTATCGGCCTCTTTTTCTGGTATCGGTACATTCTCTATAATATATAATATATAGTATATATTATATTATATAGTAAGATCTAAATTATAATATGAATTATATTATATATATATATATATATATATATATTATATATATATATATATATAATATATGGCGTGTTATACTGAAAAAGTAATTGATAAAATGAGAAATGAACGTATTAGAGAGTTATGTTGTGTGAAGAAGGGGTAAATGAGAGGAATAAGATGAAAGTACATTATATGGTTTGTCTCGTGAAAGGAAAATGACAGTTGGTTGTTAAGCGAGTATAATGTCAGTTTGCTGGAAAGACACTGGCTGAGGGAACGAAGAATAAAGTGGATTGAGTCAGTGAATGATCGAATAACAAGAGAGTGAGTTTGGCAAAGGCGAGAATAGAGATGCTTAATAGAGTGAATGAGGCGTAGTGAGGGGGTAATGGTTTGCCCAGCCTTGGTCCAGGGATGAAAATCTATCACTTGAACGATTCCTAGTGGTCCGTCAAAGTCCCTTTAATCTCTAGGGGGATTTTTCTGACTGCGATAAGTTCCCACTAATGGTATAGAGGGGCTGTAAGGCTGGCTTTCTTTTTCGACTTAGTGTCATATTTTCTCTACTTTGCTCGTTCGAGTGCATGCCATGCACCTTCCGCGCCCCAGTCTTGGGGAGAAAGGGTAGATACTATATATATATACTATATACTAATATATGATTATATATCTTATATGAGTATATATATATATATATATTATATATATATATATATCTATAATATTATATATAGTATAAGTAATATAAAAATAAAATAATAAAAAAAAAATTAAAAATTAAAATATTCCTTAGGAGGGAAAAAAAAAACAAAAAATTTTCCGCAGATAATTAACTTTATATCCTTCTATGAGCCTCAAAAAAGGAAAAATTCTAATAAATGGCACAAACATAATTGGTTGATTGGATTGTTTAAGAACCAATCATATCTCTGTCGTCCCTCAGGTGTGTAAATATATT
>JABUQX010098101.1:12500-27500 GCA_015478945.1 Trachelipus rathkii
AAAATCAGTAGAGATTTATATATATTTTTTTTACTAGACATTAAAATTTAAACAGATTGTAAATACATAACCTAAAATTTCATGACTCAGAGAAACGCGAGCCATCCAGCTCACATGAACCATATATATATATAATATAATAGTATATATATATATATAATATATATATATATATAAAATAATATATTATATAATATATATATAATTTATATTATAATAAATATTATATGATGAATTAAAACCCTTATGTTTATAATATATATATATATAATATATAATATATATATATATATTATATATATATATATATTATAATATATATATAATATAATATTATATATTATATATATATAGATATATATAAACTGACTTTCCGTTGAACTGAATAAATTCAATATATCGATACATGTCGATATATCGATATGTATCAATATATCGAGTCATATATATATATATATATTGATATAACTATAAAACAATATAAAAAACCGCTGTTGTTTAGAAGCCGTCGAGTGACGTCGTTATTCTTGTGGAAAGTTAAATTTAAAGATTTATTTACTGAATTTTAAATATGAATTTATATGATTTATTTGATATTTGTAATGATGATTCGACTTTACCAGCCTTCTTACAGTATTTTAATTTGATTTTACAAGTAAAAGTTTGCGAAAAATCTCATTCCCACTGTTGTATAACGAAAATTCGAGACAAATTTAAATTTTATTGTAATACTAAAAAATGTGAATTAATCCGTGAGTATATATATATATATATAATATAATTATATATATAATATAATATTTAATATATTTTTTATTAAATATATATATATATTATATATATATATATATTATATATTGCTTAGCCTCCTACATAAGGGTGAACAATATTCCATTAAGTTAGGGCCTAGTTGTGTGCTTTCATAATCCATTAGGTTAGGGCCTAGTTGAGGGCTTTCATAATCCATTAGGTTAGGTCCTAGTTGGGGGCTTTCATAATTCATTAGGTTAGGGCCTAGTTGGAGGCTTTCATAATCCATTAGGTTAGGGTCCTAGTTGGAGGCTTTTAATCTAGGTTATGAATAAAGTTTTGTAGGTGACAAAGATTTACTATATATATATATATATATATATATATTATATATATTTTATATATATATATATATATATATATATATATATATATATATATATATATATATATATATATATTATATGACTTCTTTTCTAGTGAAGTTACATAATACAACAATTAAATTAGACCTTTCGAATAACTTTATTTAGTATAAAAGTTTCATGACTATATGTAGAACCTAAAAATCATCTTTTTTTTTTTTGCATTTATTCATCGGAAATATTTATTTTCCCCATTTAAGGGGCTCGAGCCAACACGGGACAGAGGGGGGACGAAGTCCCCCCTTCCTCAACCGAGAGGTCGATAGACCCCGACTCCTGCCATCTTTGCGGTTTCCTCTATGGTATTCCTTTAGTTAAAGTAATACCATGGTGTAAAGGGAATTAAAATTATACTTTTTTAACTAAAGGAATACCATAGGGTAAATCACAAAGATGGCAGGTGCCAGGGTCTCTCGGCCTCCCGGTGGACGACACTCTGTCCCCCGTCAGCTCGAGCGACCTAAATGGGGAAAATAAAAAATAAAAATTTCTAAATGTTTTAGATGAATAAATGCGAAAAAAGAAAAAAAAATGATTTTTTAGGTTCTACATATATTTATGAAACTTTTATTCTAAATAAAGCTCATCGAAAAGTCTATAGATTTTTGTATGTTTTTTATGCAACTTCACATAATCTTATATTAATAATATATAATATATATATTATATATAAATATATATATATATATTATATATATAATATATATATATATATATATATTATATATATATAATTTATACTATATATTATATATTATTATATATATATATATATATAATATATATATATATATATTTATATCCATTAATTCATTTATATTATGCAAACACTAAAAAGTAGCTGAGGCATGTGAAATTAGTTGAGTTGAGAGTAAGAAGTAAAAAAATTTAAAAATAAGAGAAACAAAAAATTTTCTTAACGAATAATTAAAAACTTTCAAAGACAATTTCGCCATTATCAGTATCGATCCGTGGATTTGCAGCAAGTCATCGCTACAGTCCTGTTCCCTATTTCGTCAATTATATATATATATATATATATAATGATATATATATATATATAAATATACTATATATATATATATATATATATATATATATTATATATAAAATTATATATAATATATATATATATATATGGAATATTCCAGGGATCTTTGAGGGAAATTTTACACAAGAGAATATAATATCCGTTTAGTTTTTTTATTTATTAGCTATATATATAAGAAAACAAACATTTAAATGTATTTTTGAACTTCACCATAGTCAAATATACAATATATATATTATATTATATATAATATATATATATATATATATATATATATATAGTATATATATTATATATATAAATATATATATAATATATATATATATATATATATATATCTATATATTCCATACCTCAAAAACTACAATAGCTACAGGTAAAAGGAATACATTTTTGGAATTTTGAAAGTACTTTTCAGAAATTGTAAAAAAAAAAAAAAAAAAAAAAAAAAAAAAAAAAAAAAATCTCAAACTACAATAGCCAGGGAAAAGAAATAATTGAATCCTTGTAAAATTTTAGGTAGGAAAATATAAAAAAAAAATTAAAAAAAAATTAATAAAAAAAATTGGCTTTTTTTTAAAAAAAAAAAAAAAAAAAAATTCAACTAGAAATCTATTTATTTTAACAAGAACGTATAAAAATTTTGTTCTCTAAATATGCTTTTCTACCCATATTATATAATTATAAACATAAGTTTTTTTTTACATTTTTGATATGAGATATTAATTTTTTTTTTTTTTTTTTTTTTTTTACATTTTTCCTAAATAAAAATTTATTTGTTTTACTTTTATGTTTTATTATATTGCATTCTTGGAGAAAATCTAATAAAACAGATTCTTTTCCTGTTATTTTTAAAATATCGTCAGGTTTCATCTACGAGTTAAGCTACGCCATGGTAATGGCTAGGCTACACTAGCCTATAACACAGTCAATAAATTAATAATAAGTTTTAAACCGCATATTTTTAATTTTGATTTTTAGTTAAAAAAAAATGCGAAAAGAAGTCTTTTTTTTTATAATTAAAAAAATAATGTTTAAAGAAGGGATAAAAATAATTATCCCTCTAAAATAATAAATTCGGATTAAATTTCCCAAAACATTTTACGGAGTAATTAGCAAGTAATAGCCCTATATATATATATATAGTATATATATATATATATATATATATATATATTTATATATAATATATATATATATATTATATATATATATAATATTATTATATATATATATATTATATTATTATATATATATAATATATATATTATTATATATAATATGGCGCAGCCTCCCGAAGTCATCAAAATGCATGTAACTAAAAAACTATAATAGCTACAGGAAAATAATAACATTTTGATTTCAGCAAGCAATTTCAACGATGAAACTTAAAAAAAAAATTTTATTCTAATTATTTTTAATAACACCTTAAATCTTATTATAATCTTAGGTCTGGCCAGCGTACACCTTCATTAACCTTCAATTTTCTGAGCAGTAAGTACGAGAGAAAGAGTTTACAAATATTGTTTTTCTATTTTGCTTCTGGATAAATGTTTAATTTTCTTTTTATTTCTTTTTAGGGGGTTCGAGCCGACGGAGGGACAGAGAGGGACGAAGTCCCCCCCCCCGTCGTCCTCGGTAGGACCGGAAAACCCAGACTCTGTCATCTTTGTGGTTTACCCTTGGTATATCTTTTAGTTAAAAAAATTCGACATTTGGCAACTTTGACGTTCCTTCCGAGCGCTAGAGCTCCTTCGTTCTTCTCAAAAATTATCATTATCATACGATTTTCAACAAATTTTTTAACAATTTAAATTTTTCAAAAAGCGTTATTCTTTTTTTTTAAATTCATAGATAAAAATGTCTCTTGATTAATAAAATTTTATTTATTTTTCATTTTAACTGTTATAGTTTATTTTTTTTAAATGCTGTTTGCTTTCGGGAGCTGACCGATAACTCCTAACGGTAAACCAACAAAAGATGGACAGAGTCGGGGTTTTTCTCCGGCCTACCGGGGGACACGGGGCTAACTCATCCCCCCCATCTGTCCCCTCCGTCGTTTTCGAACCCGCCAAAAGGAAATAAAAAGAAAATTAACATTTTCTCCAGAGCATAATTAAAAAAAAAAGCAATATTGGTAAACTCTTGTTCTCAACTACTGCGAAATTGAAGGTCAATCAAAGCGTACAATGCCAGGTGTAAGATTTTACTAATAATTTAAGGTGTTATTAATAAATATTTCAGAATAAAATAAATTTTTTTTTAAGTTTCATCGATGAATTTGCTTGCTGAAATCAAAAATGTTATACAATTTTAAATTTTTCAACGCGTTAAATTTTTTTTTAATTTCATGATAAAAATAAATAATCTCTTGTTTTAATTAAAATTTTTTTTTATTTTCTGTAGAAGTTATCGCTTTTTTTGTTACATGCATGTTGCTTTCGGGAGGCTACCTATTATATATATATATATATATATATATATAATATATTATATATATATATATTAATATATATATATATAATATATATATATATATAATATATATCTATTATATATATATATATTATATATATATATATATATATATATTATATAAATATTTTACCGCTAATAATAATAATAATAATAATAATATAATAATATAATATAATAATAATATAAATAATTATAATAATAATACAATTATTAATAAATAATAATAATAATAATAATTAATAAATAATAATAATAATACTATATAATAATATAATAATAATAATATAATTAATTTATAATATAATAATAATTAGACACTTTTCAAAGTAGTATTCCATTAATACATATTTATTTCAAGAGAATTTTTGCCATTTTTGTTTTTAATTGTTTAAGTTTTTTTCATAATATTTCTACTTTACAATAGTGTTATTATAGCTAAATTAAGGGACTTTAGTTGACTTTTTTGCAAAAACAATAAATTACGATTGTGTATCACTGATTCTAATAATAATTTTTGAATTTATAATTTCTTTAACATTTATTATATTTCCGAAGTCCGAAGTTTGAACGAAATCTTAAAGTACCTATGCTTTAATACGAGAAAAAAA
The DNA here is from genome assembly GCA_015478945.1 of Trachelipus rathkii. Taxonomy (NCBI): domain Eukaryota; kingdom Metazoa; phylum Arthropoda; class Malacostraca; order Isopoda; family Trachelipodidae; genus Trachelipus; species Trachelipus rathkii. The sequence goes on from JABUQX010098101.1 coordinate 17,813, forward strand.
TTCGCTCAAATAGAGGGATGAAGCGACAAATTTAGAGATGAGCTGGGCATGTTATATTACTATACACATTTTTTTGCGAAATTTGATTGGCTGACAGATGTGAACATTATAAAATTATAATGATATGTTCTCGCCATTGATCTGACAAATTTTAGAGATTAACCTGGCATGTTTATATTATTATTATTATTTTAATTGATCCGCTTTTCAAGCAAAATATATATATACTATATATATATATATATAATATATATATTATATATATATATATATTATAATATATAATAATATATATATATATATATATTATATATTATATATTTATATATATTATTTATATTAATATTATATATATATATATATAATATATATATATTTAATTATTATATATATATATATATATATATACTATATATATTAATATAATATATACTATAAATATATATATATATTATAATATATATTATAATATATATATATATATTATATATATATAATATCTTAATAATATATATATATATACTAATAAATATATATTTATATATATATATATATATATATACTGAATATATATATATATATATATATATATATATATATATATATATATATATATATATATATATATATATATATATTGTATATATATATACTATATTATAGTATATATATATTATAAATATATATATATATATATTTATAATTATATATATAATATATATATATAATATATATATATATATATAAAATATATATATATATATATATATATATATATATATAATATATAATGAAAATGAAAAATAATAATGAATTTGAAAAAATGATTGATTAATTTTTTATCTCATCTGGTCAGTCATCTCCGCATCAATAGATGACTGGACGCTTCTCCACTGCACATTATGCTTAAGCTTACGCCTTGGATTAATTTTATACATACATCCTTTATTACATTATCAAGTCCATAAGTGATATATTAATTAATTTTACAGTAAAATAGAGAAATGTGTAAAATTTTGTTGAGAATATTATTGTATTTAATGGCGGTAATAAAAGATAATAAAAAAAAGTGTAAATTTAAGCTATAAAAATAAACTAAATAATTTCCTAACAGATTAAAAGGCACGTGAAAAGAGTTCAAAGGTATCGCTCATCTCTCGATCTTTCGTTTCTGAAAAAATATTGATAAAATGGGAAGCAAAAATACAATTAACACTTAAAATCCATCAAAAAAATAAAAGTGTTGCTAGCTTTCCCATCAAAGAGTTCTCGACTGAACTTTGAACGACATCAGTAATAAAAATTAATTTTTTAATATCTTTTAATTCATTTAACTGGAAAAGGAGGAGTTCAAAGAATAAAAAAATATCAAAAGTTTTGCGTCCTTTTGTCATAAAAAAATGAAATCCACGTTCTATGCTGCGTGTGATGTTCCTTCCTTCCTTTCAAAACAAATTAGACCACTGTAAGCTTATTCTACCTATTCTATTCGAAAATAAAATTTAGAAGCATCTAATATTATCTTCCATTACAGCCACGCCAATACAGTTTTCCATTTTCTCGCTTTAGCAATACTTTACATAAATTAAACGTTAACTACTTATACTGATTTTTGTATGTTATAGATGATGCAAATGAAAAATTGACCAGAAAGCCGTAAAATTAACTTAATGTGAAATGATTTGAATGTTCTAATATCTTCTCTCTCTCTCTCTCTCTCTCTCTCTATATATATTATATAATTAATATATATATATATATATATATATATATATATTAATATAATATATAATATATATATATATTAATATAGTATATATAATATATATATATATATATATATATATATATTATATATATATATATATATTGGTCAGCCTCCCGAAAGCAATATGCATGTAACTAAAAAACTATAACAGCTACAGGAAAATAAATAAAATTTTATTAATCAAGAGACATTTTTATCCCAGGAAATTAAAAAAAAAAAACGCTTTTTAAAAATTTAAAATTGTTAAAAATGTTTATTTATATATATATATATATATATATAATATATATATATATATTATAATATTATTATATTATATTATATTATATAATTATATATATAATATATAATATATTATATATATATAATATATATATATAATATATATAAATTATATATTAATATATATATATATATATAATATATATATATATATATACTATATATATATATATATATATATATATATATATATATAATAATATATATATAATATATATATATATATATAAGATATATAATATTATATATATATATTTATTATATATATATATATATATAGAGGGAGAGTACACGCATACTCGAAGCGTTTGAAATACCTCCCATTTATTGGTGCGCTTTTCCGCTTTTGCTCATTAATTCGTACACACTAATCCTCCAGGCCAACATATTACTGACACCATTATCCACATATTATATACTACACAGACTTAAAGTACACGCCAGTAGTAGGAGGGTCATTTTGCGACAGACGTAGCTCCGGCCCCCTTTTTGACCTTGACCTGACGCTGTCATTTTTGACCACGCGTATTTACCGACCTGGACCTTTTTTCCGGCCCCAAATTTTTTACTCAGCTACCTTCATGGGTGTTTTTTTTATTTTTTTAGATTTAATTTATTTTATTTTATTTTTATTTATTTATTTTTATTTTTTTTTTTATTATTATTATTGGTTTTTTTTTAAAAGGCAACAACCTTGTTGACTTGCGTCCACTTTTCCGCCATTTTGTTTTATATTTGCTTTTGTTAATCTTCGTCATTAATTTTACAATCGTCGTTTTCTCGCGGATTGAATCCCCGCCAAATTCATCGGTCTTCGCCTTCGTCGCGTTTTTTAACAAGTTCCGCAATTTCGCCATCGTCGCGTTTTTTTTAACAAATTCCGCGGAGTCCGTCGCATACGCACAAAGAACCACTGCGGTTCCAGCCCTGCACCCCGCCCGCCACGTACCCGCCCGCCGCGTCGGATTTATATATATATATATTATATAATATATTATATATATAATATATATATATATAATAATATATAATATATATATATATATATTATATAATATATAATACACACCCCCACACACCCACACACACACACAACCGCATCCACGTGTTTCGCTACTCACCATCCCTTCCATCTGTGCTTAAACTTCCTTACCACCTCAAGCACTTAACGTCTTGGTTCTTTCCCGGTTATAAATCAAAATATATAGCCACCGAAAGGATACGAATACCCACCTCTCGGGCAAATTTAAGACCTTTAGTCCACACCTCTAAACGTGAGATCTGGTATTGAGATATTTTGAAATCAGGTCAATTTAGGCGTGCCGTGGAAACCTAATAATAATAATAATAATAATAATAATAATAATAATAATAATAATAATAATAATAATAACTAATGAGGAATAATAATAATAATTAATAAACATAATAATAATAAATAAGAAAAGCAAGAAATATTAATAATTTATATATATATATATATATATATATATATATATATATATGTATGTGTTTACTATATATATATATATATATATATATATATATATATATATATATATATATATATATATATATATATATAGAGAGAGAGAGAGAGAGAGAGAGAGAGAGAGAGAGTACCACGTGGCCGATCCAACTAGAATCACGTGGTCAGTATATATATATATATATATATATATATATATATATATATATATATATTATATATATATATATATATATATATATATATATATATATATATATATATATATATATATATATATATATGAGTTTCATGGTTCCTTATATAATCTTATGAGTTTCATGGTTTGTTATAAGTTTCATACACACTATGACACTTATAAGCACTTACACACACAGATTTACTTACACACACACAGATTTACTTACTCACACACAGATTTACTTACACTCACACAGATTTACTTACACATTTACTTACACACACACACACACACACAGATTTACTTACACTCACACAGATTTACTTACACATTTACTTACACACACACACACACACAGATTTACTTACACTCACACAGATTTACTTACACACACAGATTTACTTACACTCACACAGATTTACTTACACACACAGATTTACTTACACACACACAGATTTACTTACACACACACACACACACACACACACACACACACACACACACACACACACACACACACACACACACACAATGATATTTCGGCCTTGACCTTGCCAGATTACATGGCGTCAATTTTGACCCACCGCTAACTGATGCGCTTTTTGATGTTCCCAATCACCGTAAGAAGTATCTAGTGGAGAGAGAGAAGAGAGAGAGACCACGTGGCCGATCCAACTAGAATCACGTGGTCAGTATATATATATATATATATATATATATATATATATATTATATATATATATATATATATATATATATATATATAATTTATTATATATTATATATATATATATATATATATATATATATGCTTATGAGTTTCATGGTTCCTTATATAATCTTATGAGTTTCATGGTTTGTTATAAGTTTCATACACACTATGACACTTATAAGCACTTACACACACAGATTTACTTACTCACACACAGATTTACTTACACTCACACAGATTTACTTACACATTTACTTACTCACACACAGATTTACTTACACTCACACAGATTTACTTACTCACACACAGATTTACTTACACACACAGATTTACTTACACTCACACAGATTTACTTACTCACACACAGTTTTACTTACACTCACACAGATTTACTTACACATTTACTTACACACACACACACACACACACACACACACACACACACACACACACACACACACACACACACACACACACACACAATGATATTTCGGCCTTGACCTTGCCAGATACCATGGGTCAATTTTGACCCACGCTAACTTGATGGCTTTGATGGTTCCCAATCACCGTAAGAAGTATCTAGTGATGTTCTATTAGTGTTCTATGTTTATTCTATGAGTATTAGATGAGTGCCTGGTGAGTGCCAGGTGAGTGCCAAGTGAGTGCCAATGAGTGCCAATGAGTGCCAAGTGAGTGCCAAGTGAGTGCCACATAGTGCCAACTTAGTGCCACATAGTGCCAACTGAGTGCCACTTTTTTCAAGCCTTTTCTAGCCTCCCCTGAGCCCCGAATAGCCCTAATATAGGTGTCTACCCCTATGTTATAAGGTATGAGGATTCGATTGGTGTATATTACAAGATGCTAGGATACTTCCTACTATGAGTTAGTATTTTTCTAACACTTATACACACATTCACTATGACACTTATACACACTATGACACTTATAAGCACTTACACTCTCCATAGACACTTACACTAACCCATATACACTTACACGCACACCCCCACACACACAGATACACTTACACTCACACACTTTTATATTTTTACTTAATACTTTTTAATTTATAAATTTTTAAAAATTGTATGTAAGAAGAAAAAGCCAAAGTGCCTGATATATAATCATTTTATTTTACTACAATTGTACGAACTTTTATTAAAAACATATACTTTACATACCTTAAAGCAGTAAATCAGTAAATCAATAGAGGTGTTATTACCTAACACCTAAGGGATTAGTATGCTTTTGTTTTACTGTTTTACTGCTTTAACTTACTACTTTACTGCTTTAACTATTTGCTTTACTGTTTTAACTCTCTGCTTTACTGTTTTAACTCATATATTTATTAACATTACATACCTTAAAGCAGTAAATCAGTAAATCAATAGAGGTGTTACCTAACACCTAACGGATTAGTATGCTTTTGTTTTACTGCTTTACTGCTTTAACTTTCTGCTTTACTGCTTTAACTCACTGCTTTACTGCTTTAACTCACATATTCATTAACATTACCCTTAAAGCAGTTTAAATCAGTAAACAATAGAGGTGTTATTACCTAACACCTAGGGGATTAGTATGCTTTTGTTTTACTGCTTTACTGCTTTAACTTTCTGCTTTACTGCTTTAACTTTCTGCTTTACTGTTTTAACTCTCTGCTTTACTGTTTTAACTCATATATTTATTAACATTACATACCTTAAAGCAGTAAATCAGTAAATCAATAGAGGTGTTACCTAACACCTAACGGATTAGTATGCTTTTGTTTTACTGCTTTACTGCTTTAACTTTCTGCTTTACTGCTTTAACTCACTGCTTTACTGCTTTAACTCACATACATTACATACCTTAAAGCAGTAAATCAGTAAATCAATAGAGGTGTTACCTAACACCTAGGGGATTAGTATGCTTTTGTTTTACTGCTTTACTGCTTTAGTTTTACTGCTTTACTGCTTTAACTTTCTGCTTTACTGTTTTAACTTTCTGCTTTACTGCTTTAACTTTCTGTTTTACTGTTTTAACTCATATATTTATTAACATTATGTTTTTTATTTTGTTTTAATACTTTTTATTTATTTTATTATTATTTTTATTTATTTTTATTATTATTTTTATTATTTTTATTATTATTTTTATTATTTTTATTATTTTTATTTTTATTATATACTTAGTGTTATTTACTTCATGCCTATTGTTATTGATTATTTAGAACACACATACACCCACACACACACACACACACACACACACACACACACACACACACACACACACACACACACACACACACACACACACACACACACACACACTCACTTACACATAAACGTATAATTTATTAAAAACAATTTTATGTTTTAATTAAACACGTACATTTATATTACTCATTCAAATATAACTAAAATTATTTCAAAGTTTCTTAAAACTTCTATAATAAATCAGTCATTATCTTTGAACAAAGAAGTTATTATTAACTGTTAATACTTTTTGTTTATAAATTTTATAACTATCAAGTTTTAAAATAACTTTTACTAAAATTTTATGAAATTTTATTAAAACATATATTTTACGTAAAAGCATTAAATCAGTAAATCAGTAAGGTCAGTCCCTAGCACCCCTCTACACCAAGCTATGCCACTTTTTGTTCTATTGACTACTGCCTTTTACATCATCTTTAGCCATGTAATAAGTATAAAAATAACAAAATAAGTTCTTCTCTGCTAACATAACATGTATTTATTAAAATCATTCTAGGTTTTAATTTAAAAATAACAATTATTCACTTACATTTATATTATTCACTCGATGTTTACTAAAAATATTTCAAAGTTTTTTAAATAATCAGGTTTTTCTTCATTATTATTATTATTATCTAGTACATTGACAATCCATCACGAAAAAACACAACAACCCGCACTCGTTACAGAAACCGAAACTTACCTCTTCTCGTGTAAAATGTTGTTGTAGGATAATTCCTTGTGTATCCCGGGCGATTTAGACTAATCCAGGCGTCAAAATATTTATTTCAAACTGACCCTTTTTCTGTAAAATGTGGCGCAATAACTACGTTGGGCCTAAATTTAGGCCTAAATTTAGGATTAAGCTTTTTGTATCCCAGGTTGATTTAAGCCTAATACCAGGTCAAAAGGTATTCCAGTATAGACAAAGAATCATTTTATTATTATTTTTTATAAATATATTTCAAATGAAAACATGCCTGGATAGGTAAGATCCTGTTTAAGCAGTAAGAAGGAAAAATGTTTTCCTTACTTGCTGATTGCGTCGGAGTAGTTTTCCCCGTGTAGTTCATAAAAGCTAACCACCAGGCTCAGCATGAGCCCCACCCGCAAAGGCCAGCCCAACCCCGCACCGCTGGTGGCGTCCCGCCGCCGTTCCCGCCCCGCGCCGTGCGCCCGCAGGCCGCCAATATTTCCGCGTTCCCGCCGCGTGCGCCCGCAGGCGCAATATTCCCGCAGCGAATGAAATATATATATTATATATATATATTTATATATTAAATATATATATATATATATATATATATATAATAGACTAAATACATATAAAAATTTTATAATATATATAGAGTTTATAAATATATATATATTATATATATACTTATATATAATTTTGTGTGTCTGTGTGTGTGTGTAAGTTTGTCTATGTGTGAACGTAAGTTGTCTATGTGTACGTGCGTTTGTGAAATAAGAAATTATAGTGCTATGTTGTGTATAATGAAGTGTAAGTGCTAATGGTAAGTGGAACTGCTTATAAGATGAATCATCAATATAGGTGGTATCAAAGATACGCCATCAAAGATGAGTCATCAAAGATGAACCACCAAAGCTGAGATACCAAAGCTAAGTTATTAAAGGTTCAGGCATCAAAGCTGAGACATCAAAAGCTGAGACATCAAAGTTGAGGCATCAAAAGTTGAGCATCAAAAAGTTGAGGCATCAAAAACTGATGCATCAAAGTTGAGGCCCATCAAAAGCTGAGGCATCAAATGAGGCATCAAAATATCGAGGGGGGTGTATAATGGTATGCTGTAAGTGTGTAGTGTATGTGCTGCGTGTGTGTTGTGTGCTGTGTTGCGCTGTGTAGTGTATTGTGCCGGTGTGTGCATGTGTCGTTCTAAATAATAATAACATAGGCATGAATAAATAACACTAAGTATAATAATAAAATAAAAATAAAATGTTTTAATAAATTATACGTAATATGTGTAAGTGATGTGAACGTGTGCTGTGTGTGTGGTGTGTGTGTGTGTGTGTGTGTGTGTGTGTGTGTATGTGTGGGTGTGTGTATGTTCTAAATAATAATAACAATTAACATGAAGTAAATTTAAATAAGTAAAATAAAATAAAAATGTTTAATAAATTATACGTTATATGTGTAAGTGAGGCATCAAAATATTGAGTGTGTGTGTGTATGTGTGTGTGTGCATGTGTGCGTGTGTGTGTGTGTGTATGTGTGTTCTAAATAATAATAACAATAGGCATGAAGTAAATAACACTAACGGCTGGCGATACGCGGGAATATTGCCACTGCCGGGCGCACGCGGCGGGCGGTGAACGTCGGAAATATTGCGCCTGGCGGCAGCACTGCGGCGGCGCGCCACGCGGCGGCGGGATACCGGAAATATTGCGCCTGCGGGCGCACGCGGCGCGGCGGACGCGGCGGGACGCCACCAGCGGGTGCGGGTTGGTTGCCTTGGGGGTGACTCATGCTAGGCCTGGTGGTTAGCTTAATGAACTAGGGGGAAACTGACTCCGGACAAATCCACAAGTAAGGAAAACAGTTTCGCTTCTTACCTGCTTAAAGGATCTTACCGATCCAGCCATGTTTCAGTTTGAAATATATTTTATAAAAATAATAATAACAATGATTCTTGTCCTATACTGGAATTACCTTTTGACCTTGTATTAGGCTTAAATCAACCTGGGATACAAAAAGGCTTATTTCCTAAATTTAGGCCTAAATTTAGGCCTAACGTATTATTGCACCACATTTTACAGAAAAAGATCAGTTTGAAACTATATTTTGACCTGGAATTATGGCCTAAATCGCCCCTGGATACAAAAAGGATTATCCTACAACACATTTACAGAGAGAGTCCAGTTTCGTTTCTGTAACGATGCGGGTTGTTTTGTGTTTTTCCGTGATGGATTGTCAATTACATAGATAAGGTAATTAATAATGAAGAAAACCTGAATTATTTAAAAAACTTTGAAATTTTTTTAGTTAACATCGAGT
>JABUQX010098102.1:0-2500 GCA_015478945.1 Trachelipus rathkii
AAAGAGAGATGGATGGGTTGGGAGAATTTCTCAGGGTGTGTAAAATTAGATGTTTGAAGGTAAACGTAATAAGAGTAAGGTTATGGTTTAAGAGGGAGGACAGTCCTCGGTGTAAAGTTATGTTGTATGGTGGTGAGCCGCTGGAACAAGTGTCTGAGTTTAAATATTTAGTATATATGGTGGGATGAAAAGGAAGGATGATGTAGATTGGAAGTAGGAAATTTGTAAATGGCAGGAAGGTGGCTGGTGCAATTAAATGCGTTGTGGAGTGTAAAGGACAAATTCTCGAGCTCCTGGGGTCCTAATCATTGATGGGTATGTTTTTTAATAATAATAAATGATAATTTTCTGTAACCATATAGAGCACAAATAAATAATTATCTAAGATTAACCGTAAAATTAATGTCATAGTCAAAGCTAAAAGTAGCGGAGTAACGGCACTTCGTTTTATTTTTCCTTTCAAAGAAACGGAATAAAGATAACGGAACTACCTTTTTCCACGTAACGGAGTAACGATAACGGATTCTTTTTTTGCGTTAATGCCCACCTGTATATATATATATATATATTATAGTAATATATATATATATATATATATATTATTATTATATATATTTATATATATATATACTATATATATATATATATATATAATATATATTATATATATATATATATATATATATATATATATATATATATATTATGTATATTATATATATATATATATATATATGATAATATATGTATATATAATATATACTATATAAGATATGAGCCGCTGGGTGGAGAACGGACGCATTAAAAGAGAGTGGAAAAAGAAAAGAAGATGTTTTAGAAGAAAGGAATAAGAAAGAACAAGAAAACACAAGAGTTGCAACGAGGGGATTTGAAAGTTTGAGTGCTGGTGAAGGAGATGTTCTTGAGAGAAACATTTGTCATGACTATGAAAGAAACTTTTTATTTTAAATAGTAATTACAAGAATTTTATAAATTAAACAAAAATTAAAAAATTAAAATCTATTTAAATAAACCGAGGAGCACCAAAATTTTAATCTTGATTTCTTTTTGATATGCAAAAGTTAATTAAATTATAATGGACCAACATCATTTTGGGATTTAGTTATTTATTATAAGAAGATAAGAAAGAATGGACATTCGGTGGAGTCGGCTCGCATAGTTCAAGAAGGAATGAATCAAGCACCAAAATGGCGTTCGGTAGCTCAGCTGTTAGAGCACTCGCCCACAGCGAAGACCCCTAGGTTCGTCTCACTGTCGGACGTCTGAGTGTGTTGTTACTCTCTTCTTGCTCCATTTGCTCAGACACAAATTGAGCACACCTCCCTCCTAAGATTAAGGTTTGCCGTGAGTGGTGGTGTTATACTGTTAAAAAAAAAAAAAAAAATATATATATATTATATATATATATATATATAATATACATATATATATATATATATATATATATATATATTATATAATATATATATATACTATATATATTATTCATATATAGTATCCAGGATTTTTTTTCGGGGGGGGGGCCAGACAATTCGTTTCTTTATAAATATTATAATATATATAATTATATATTATATATATATTATATATATATATATATATAATATATATATATATATATATATATATATAATATATATATTATATATATATATATATATATATATATATTATATATATATATTATTAAATATATATATATAGTGAAGGACCAAATATTAAATTTCTAAGAAAAAATGGGAATAATTTATATAAATTACTAAAATCATCTTACCTAAATTGTTAACTTTAATCGCCGGGCATGAGAATGAGCAAAATCCGAGATAACATCTTCAGTTTTTATGTTAATATTTCGATGTATGTAGAGGAAGGCAAGTCCAGATAAGTCTATCTCCAAAGTATTTCTGCAAGTATAGGTTTCAGAGTCTTTTAAATGATTGAAAGCTTCTTTCTACTGAAGCAGTAGAAACGGGTAAAATTGCCAGTATTTGGCAACAAGATGTAAATATTTTGAAAATTGTGACTGCGAACAGAAACTTCCTCTTGTTTGCCAATTCTGTGCTGTGATTCTATTCACTTCCATAAATCCATCTGCTTTTACTATAAATTTCTATTAGGCTTTCGAGATCTTTCTTGTAAAATGTTACACAATCTTTTTTTATCTTCTCATATTTCACACTACACCTGTTTGGTATGACACATTGCAAGGAAGAAATTTTTTTTTATGATTTAAAAACCTTTCTCCGAATGCTGATATTAAATCATCCATAAATGGTATAAAAATGGATGTGGATTTGTGTCGAAATAAGTCTGTGGGTCGAAGTAGGAATGTTGGGTCTGTATTTTGGAACTTGTTAATTCTTTGGTACACAATTTCAATACCCAGCTCTGATAAGCTTACACATTCTCAAAAATCTGCTGAATCAGATCTTGCATTTTTCTTGATGACTTTAAGTAGTTTTAACTAAGGACTACGAGA
>JABUQX010098102.1:10000-46880 GCA_015478945.1 Trachelipus rathkii
GGATTTCCTCATCAATGTCCGAATATTGGATTTAATTACAAGACTCAAATTCTTTGCCATGATTTTTCTGGTTTTATTTTTGTATGGTCGGGTCTTCTTCGTCTTTAATGCACATTTTGATTTTATTAGCCTTCTTTGCGCAAGTGTCAGCATTATCAACATCCATTCTTTCTACAATTTTACCACGTAATTTTTCACTAAGAGGTTCCTCCATTATTCTCTACCAACCATATGTTGAGCAGACCGCCTGCTGTGCCATGAAAAAGATGCACAATTGGAGAGGCGCAAGCAAGTTTACTTCCTGATCATATATATACTATTATATATATATATATATATATATTATATATAATATATATGTATATTAATATATATATATATATATATATATATATATTATATATATATATATTATATATATATATATATATATATATATAATATATATATATATATATATATATATTTTGCAGAAAATGTCACTTCTAACTTTGCTTCCTCACTTTGCTCCTCTAGTATCTTTCGACGTGACAATTGCTGTTTTACCTTCTGTTAAGGTTGACCTCTTCTCTCAAACGCTTGCTTCTAATTGCACCTTAAAACCTTAGTACTTAGACGATTGTTGAGGTATTCCTCCTTCTCTAACTCATTTATTCCTAATATTTTAATTACTTCAAAAGACGTTATTTCTGCTCTTTCTGAGCTTAACACTAAGATGGCGTATGGTCCTGATGATATCCCACCTTTGGTTCTTAAAACTATATTGTACTTCCGAGCTTGCACCCTTCCTTAGTAAACTATTTCTGCTCTGTCTTTGTCTTTCCACTTAAACCACTTTCCCTTTCTGTTGGAAACGTGCGTTCATTCAGCCTGTACCGAAGAAGGGGACTCCTCCTCCTCCCAACTCTATAACTATCGTCCTATCGTTTTAACCTCTGTTTTTTCTAAAGTTTTAGACTTTATCCTAAAGAAAAAGATTTTGAAACATCTTAATTCTCCAAATCTTATCTCTAACCATCGCCAGCTTGACTTTCGTAGGAATCTCTCTACTGGTGATCTTCATTCTCTTCCTTCTGATTCTCGGTCCTGTTCTCTTTGGCATTTCGGTGAAGCTTTTGCTGCGAAGGTTAGACATATTGAAAGCCTTTTATAGATTTTCTCAAAAATTTGATTTTCTGAACTTTCTCTATTGGTATCTATCCTTCCTTCAGTAATCTTTTCTCTGATTTTCTTTCTGTCTTTTTTATATCATCTGTTTTATACGACCATAGTTCATTCTTCACGGTTTTGTCCTATCTCCAACTCTTTTTCTACTATTCATTAATGATCTTCTATCTTTTACTTCATTTCCTATTCACTCTTATACCGATGACTCCACCATTCATTACTTGCTTGAATTATAAAGACATTAAACACGACGGCGATTAACTTATATAGGAGAGTGGACTTGGGGCAAGTAATCGCTGATCTATTTTGAATTCATAATAGGTGCATGGAAAACAGGGTTCTTTTTAAGGCCTCAAAACATCACTTTCTTCATCTTTCTACTCGACATAATCTTACACACACAAATAACATCTTCGAAAACGCGCAACTCATTTAAATCTTCTTCTGTTCTTCAATAATCATGTTGTTTCTTTTTCTCGTGATCCTTCTTGGTAAAACCACATTCTCTCTCTCTCTCTCTCTCTCTCTCTCTCTCTCTCTCTCTCTCTCTCTCTCCTCTCTTCTCTCTCTCTCTCGTCTCTTCTCTCTCTCTCTCTCTCTCTCACCAATCTCTCTCTCTCTCTCTTCCACCTCTCTCTCTCTCTCTCTCTCTCACTTTCTCTCTCTCTCCTCATCTCATCTTCTCTCTCTCTGGTGTTTCTTTTTCTCGTGATCTTTCTTGAAAGAATCACACAATCTCTCTATCTAAACAAGATTCTGAGGAGTTGGGTGTTCTGAGGTAGGTGCATTAGGAATTTCATTCACTCCACTCTAGCTAATTGTTCTTTATAGGGGTGTAGTTCGCTCCAGTACGAAAGTACGCCTCACATATTCTGGGTAGTAAACGAAAATTTTTTGTTTTTATCAACTCGTTCGTTCTCACTAACTCTGCGAAATCTCTTTCTACCCGTAAAACTGTTAAAACTGTTGCCTCATCTCTTTTATACTATCGCTATTACAACGGACACTGCGCTTCTAAACTCTCAAGTTACATGCCTACTCCCTTGAGTGGGGCTCATCACACACACCTTTCTACACACATTTTTTTTATCTCTCCAAGAACTCTCTGACCCCATACTTAATCAATATATATATATATAATATATATATATATATATATATATATACTATATATTTATATTATTATATATATAATATATATATATATTGTTATTATATTTATTTTTACTATATTATATATTATTATATTAATAAATATCATATATCTCTATATTATATTTATATATATATATATATATAGGCAAAGATTTACTTTTCTGACTCCAGGACTCATTCTTTTGATCGCAGTGACTCTGAGTCGCCTTGAATGTCGCTCTAAGATCAGTAGTTTTTAGTGTTCGAATTGGGCCGTTTGAAGGTGATTCGGCATTTGTAGAGTGTGGCTTTTTATTTTTATTTTTTAATTTTTTTTTTTAATTTAACTTATGTATCTTAATATATTAAATTATCTTTGAAAATTACCAAGAATTTAAAAAATATAATCAAGCGCCGTAATAAAGTCAAGTAAATAACAGAATTAAGAAACTTATCACTTACATACGCGAAGGAGTACTAAGGGACAAAGTCATCCCTCCCCATCTCCCTCCGTCTTTAGTTTCATATCTATTTCTATTTGACTCAACTACTGACCATTGAGCGACTTCACAGCGACTCGAGTCACTCGATCAAAATGAGTCCTGGTCAGAAAGTAAACCTTTTTGCCTATATATATTATAATATATATCATATATATAACTATATATATATAATATATTTATATTATATATTATAATTATATATATATATATATAATAATATATATATATCTATATATATAATATAGGATATAATATATATATGAAAAATTCAACGTGTGGTTTGTGTAATACAATATAACATTAAGTTTGTTTTTGGGCAAAATAATAAAGGTTGTTTGAAGGTCCATAATGAAATGAAAAAGAAGTGAAAATAATCGAAATGAACTGATCGCATCAACTCAATGGAAGTCCATTTATTTTCCCTACAATCCAGTGACGTCATTCATTAAGGTCTTCTTTAATCGCATATCAGATCTTCGGACTTGGACGTGGGCCGATAAGCCATTGAAGGGGTGCATCAGCCTACGAAAGGAAGAAAACCGCGCTAAGAGAAACCACGGGCAGCCAAATTTTTCCATTCTTTTTTCTTCAAAGAGTGTAATACAATCAAAGATTTATAAAAAAAAGAAGTTAATCACTTTTATTATCATTTATATATATTTATAATTATAATATATAAATATATATATATATATATATATATATATATATATATATTATATATATTATATAATATATATATATATATTATATATATATATATATATATATATAATATATATATATATATATATATATGATATTATATATATATTATATAGATTATTTTTATTTTAATTAACTTTTTAAAAGGTTTTCCCCACCAACTCATCCACCAGGCAACGGAAACTTTTTCTTGGGAGAGGCCAGAAATATTTATAAATAAACCGAATAAAAGAAAACCAGCCAAGCCGAGCCCGAAGGCCCTACTAAAGCAAATCTTTTTCAGTTAAGCGCGACGGAGTCCTTAAAAGGGTGGAATGATTTAAATATAGGCAGGAAAAAGAGAAGAGTGCAAAGGATTTCCACAGAAGGGACGTCGCTGGAAAAAAAGGAGAACCATAACGCAGGCACAGGCCTTTTCGATTTTCAATATCTTACAAAAATTGTGAGAAAGCAGCGCCACCTTTGTAACTACGAGATTCTAGGCCAATGGCTGGTGAATGCAGGTTGATCAACTCCCTCTAACAACTGCGTTGTAGTAAAACATATAGAAAAAGGGAATTAGTGGTTCCAACGTCTCGTCGCAGATTTATATATATAATATATTATATAATATACTATATATATATATATTATATATATATATATTATATAGTATATAATATATATATAATATATTATATATATAATATATATATAAATATTATATAATATATAGATATATATATATATAGATAATATATATATATATATAATATATATTATATATATATATTATATTATATATATATATATATATATTATAAAATATATATATATATATATATATAATAATATATATAAAAATTAAGGTCTTTTTAAGATAGCCTTAGAAGGAAACCTCAAAAGCCATATCCAAAAGAAGGATTGAAGCAGACCCCTCCAAAATATGAGAACAAGTACTCCATAAAAGGATGCGGATAAGACTCTCCATATAATTTTGAAGTACGCTGTTCGGCAAGAACAGATTTCCCCAACCTGAACAAAATTCCCATCTTCTTTGAAGCCACCTTAGCAAAACTCGTTTGTGGATATGAGGTTTTTTCCAACGATTGGTTTATATTCGACCAAAAGAATTAATTATTGGTTTTCCCAGGTGAGGCGGGCCGGGAGAAAACGCGGTCGACAGGGAGATAGAAAAACCCCGCTCTTTGAGGGGGGGAGGGAGATGTGAAGAAGTTGAGTTTTAAAAGAGTTGAATTGAACAAGGTCAAGGCGACCCACACCAGGAAATTCCTGCCAGATCGGCAATAATAAATCGAAACAGCCTGAAGTCGAGAAAGCAGCTCTAGTTCAAAAGATTTTCGCGAGTTCGAAATGGAGGGTTGAAATAATAGAGAAACAGGACGTTGAATCATTTCCACCTTCCTGCCATTCCAACTTTCCGCATCATCAGTTCCTTTTCATCCAAATATATCCCTAAAATTATAAAACTCAGACACGTTGTCCCAAGCTACTCACCTCAATACAACTTCAACAAAAACACCTGAGCGACTACATTCCCTCACTTCACAAACATACCATAACTCCTTTATCTACGTTACTTTTTCATAACTCTCCTTTTACATCACCCTGCCAAATCTCTCTACCAATCCCTCTTCAAACTCTCTTCAGATTCGCGCCACAAGCTACACAAACCCAAATCATCCGCATAATATAGGTTTAGGGCACCCTCCACACACTCCTCTTTTATCTCTATCATTCCTAACATCCATCTGCACTGCACCCTCTAATTCTTTCCTAACCCCATCTATATATAAAATTGAATAACCAAGGAAGACATAAATAACACATCTTTGCCTCACTTCGCCAATAATATTAAACCCAATCAATTTCGAGACTCCATTTTTTTTCTTACAAAAACGCTTTTTCACTTCGTCATACATAACTTTGATTCCATTCAGAAGCCCGGCCCTACACCAACATCATATATCACTAAAACCTGCCTTGAAGAGGAAGCTTCCCTATTAATCCCTTCATACGCCTGTTTTGCAAAATCCATAAAACGACCTCAATACCATTTTATTTCTTCATACTTCCTTCATTTATCTCAATCATTTGTTTCAATGTAAAAATTTGATCCACATTCCTCTACCTCTCACTATTGTTCTTCACCATTTCAGTCCGTCAGTCCACAAACTGCGACCCACTCTTTCGACACACAAAATACCAGCATATATATCCCCTACAACCCTCAAATAAAACTAATCCTCTATAAATGTCAGCAACCACTCATACCTTGAAAACCTTTTTAAACTTAAATTTAACCATAGAAATTTCTAGTACTTCACACCAGCTGAAATCTACCATAGGCTCTTGTAACAACAAGTCACTCATCGCAGAATTGTGCAACTTCCTCCCTCCCCTCTCAATTTTCTCTTTTCCACACCAGCACATACACTTTTTATTTCACACCACCCACTCATTTTCACATGTTTCTTTCATCTTGATTTCAGTCACACGAGCAAATGCAAATTTACCCTTTCTATACATCCATCCACCTCTCTCTCCTTCTTCTCTTCTTGCCTCAACATTTTATTCCTCTGACATTCCATGTACTCCATACGATTTATATATACATTTTCGCGCCGAAAGATAGCCAAGGGCCCCGTTTAACGGACTGTTTTTAAGCATTCCTAGCAAAAGATAAGAGTGTAGTGGGCCCAACCAACCCACAACACCAACCAAAAAGGGACAAAGAAGCTATGGAGTTATATATATATATATATTATATATTATATAATTATATATATATATATATATATAATATATATATATATATATATATATATATTATATATATATAAAATAAAAAATTAAATAATATATATATATATTATTATATATATATATATATATATCAATTGCAAAATATTTCTGAGTTTTGCATCGCAGTTTTGCGAATCTGGCATTTTTTCACATGATTACGCCAGTTTTTTATTGAAATTGGCGCGTTCGAAACAAAAGAAACAATAAGTGATCTTTGTTTGGTATCAGTCGTGTTATATCCAAAAGCTCTTCTCTAACTTTATCTGTAAATCCTTCATCTACGAAGACGTGGCATTTTAAATTAACTTCCTCTCAGAAAATTTTAATTGAAAATATTATTTAAAATGTGAAAATTATTAACCTTCCTTCCCTCAAAAAAAATATATTTCATTCGTAATATTTTATTTTTATAACATCAGTTTTGTTTACCTCTCCCCTCAGGTTATTAGTGTATTAGTGCCTAATGCAATATGGAAAACTGAATTTTATTTTACCAATGTTTTCATAACTATAGTTTGAAAATAAAATGCTTATTTTTATCATCAACTTCTCTTGATTCTTAGAATTCAATTATTTGGTAGAAATTTTTTTTTTCTCTCTCTCTCTCTCTCTCTCTCTCTCTCTCTCTCTCTCTCTCTCTCTCTCTCTCTCTCTCTCTCTCTCTCTCTCTCTCTCTCTCTCTCTCTCTCTCTCTCTCTCTCTCTCAACTCATCAGACATCTTGTTATCTAATAAACATGTTTATTGCCCTCAAAAGTAGTGTCATTAGTGATGGTTGAAAGTTAAGCATTCAAGTTGACGAATATGATATGAATATGATATTTTCACTTAGATTTAGTAACTATTGAATTGTAAAATAAGAAAACAAAATAAAAAATAGTTTCACAGGACACTATCCAAGGCTTAGAGAACTCCAATACTAATAAAAAAAAAAGTTCTCATTTTTGACATTCCTTACCTCTCTTTTCGAGAACAATATCATCCATGATAGTGGCAATATATTATATATATATATATATATATATATATATATTATATATATATATTATATAGATATAATATATATATATATATATATATATATATATATTATATTATATATATATATATATATATATATTATATATATATATATATATATATATATATTATTATTATAATTTATAATATATATATAAATATTATTATATATATATATATATATATAATATATATATAATATCATATATATATATATATATATAATTATATATATATATATTATATATGGATAATTTCAAAGTGTGAATCGCTAAGTTATGTAGATATAATAATAGGAGGCCTGAAGTAATTTTTAAAAAACACAGTGATTATTACATATATATTTATTAGAGACAGTCTTCTGATTGTGAAGGGCGTTAGCTTTCGATCCTTGCTGGATCCTCTGTCCGACGCGGTTGGTGGAAGACTAAAATTTTTTTTAATATTAAATCAATGAAAAGTGTAAAATTTAAATCAATGAAATAGTAAATAAATTAATTATGTATGTTTTGTTAAGATTTTTTTGAAAAAAGGTGTGGTGGTCAATAATGTGTTAAGTGTGGGGTCTAATGAATATTCGCCTAGTAGTTTGTTATAGTTCGGGATATTTTTTATACATAGTGATTCAATTATTTTGCGTTGTAGGGGGTCAAGTACCTGTATGATAGGGGTCATGTGATTAAGGTTAATTTTGTGATTGAGTTGTGATCTGTGTAAGGTGAGGGCAGAATTTTGTGAATCTTTTATGAGGTCTTCATTGTGTTGTTTTTTACGTCTAAGGAAATCATTTGTTTCTCCAATGTAGCAAGAGTTACAGTTAAAACAGGGGATTTTGTATACACATTGGGAGATGGTTTGGGGAGTGTGTGTTGGAGGTTTGAAAATCCGTTTGAGAGAAGATGTATTAGAGGTGGTAAGTTTTAAAGATTCAGGTAAAGATCTTATGATAGAGGTGTGAGGTACATGTGGTACGGGTAGATAAGAAAAGGATTTGGGAGGTAAATCAATGGTTGGGTTGTAAAATTTTTGTTTGGCTTTTTTAAGAGAACGAGTTATGATATGTTTGGGGTAAGAAAGTTTGTTAAATGTAGTGAAGATGTAATTAAGTTCAGTTTGTAAGAAAGGGGGGGAACATATGCGTAAAGCTCTAAGAAAAAGGGAAGAGAGAATGCCAATTTTTGTGTTGGTAGCATGTGAGGAAAACCAATGAGTGTAAGAGGGATTAAAAGTAGGTTTACGGTAAATACTATATAAGAATGTCGGGCTATTTTGCCAAGATAGAAGGGTGTCAAGGAAAGGTAGTGTTTTGTTGATAGAGAGTTCCATAGTGAATTTGATATTGTGTGTATAGAGTTTTGATAAATTCAGGATGATATTAAGGGTCAGTGTTAGGGGGCATGGAGCAAAAATGTTCATCGACATAGCGAAGCAGTAGTGTTGGAGAGAAGAGGGTGGTTAAGAATAAAAAAGTGCTCAATAAGCTCCATAAATAAGTTACTAAGTATAGGGGACAAAGGAGAGCCCATGCTAAGACCAGTGTTTTGTTTGTAGTAAAGATTGTTAAAGTGGAAGAAATTATGTTCAAGAGTGAGGTAAATTAATTTTTTTAAGAAAGGGAAAGGATAAGCTAAGTTGTAATTGTTTTCAGAGAAGTAACGTTCTAATAGAGAGATGGTGAAAGGTACGGGGACAGAGGTGAATAAAGAGGTGACGTCAAAACTAAGGATATGGTTGGTGTGAGGTGAAATATTGCGTGTTTTGAGGATGAAGTCTTCAGTGTTTTTAAGATGAGAGGTGGATATTTGGCCAAGTAAAGGTTTGAGTTGTTGGGAAAGCCAAGAAGACAGCTTGTAAGAAACAGAATTAGTGTTAGAAATAATGGGGCGTACAGGGTTGTTAGGTTTGTGTATCTTAGGGATACCATAAAATTGTGAGAGACGAGGGAGGCTGGGTTTTAAATCATTATTGAGGTTGGGGAAATCTTTAGTGATGAGTTTAAGATGTTGGTTAAATCTAATGTGAGAGTTGTTAAGAGGATTTTTGTTGAGGAGTGTGTAAGTGTTATCAATAAGAAGATCGTTACATTTAGAGATATAGTCATCCTTGTTCAAGATTACTAAATTCTGTCCTTTATCCGATCTAGTTACAACAATATTTTGATTATTCCTGAGTGAAGTTAAGGCAGTAAAGAATTTCTTGGGTGTCGATCTAAGTTTTGAGTTGTTGATAATACCATCAATCATCAATCCTTTAATAAAGTCGTAGTTATAGTTGGAGTTTGAAGTGCGACTCTTCCAAAGTTCAAAATCGGAGCAAAATTGAAGTAATGGGTTTTCATTCTGAAGAGAAAAAGATAAACCATAACCCAAAATAATTTTCTCGTCATTAGTAAGGGCATAGTCTGATAAGTTGATGATTCTATCTTCAGATGAGTTTATTACCCATGGGCTGTTGTAGTAAATAAGGTTGAATTTACTGTCGAGAGACAATTTCTTTAATTCTACAGCATGGTTTTTGGCAGTATGCGCAATATTGAGTAAATTAGTAAATTCGTTAAGCGAGTTTGGTAAGTAGGAATACCAAATTTGTTGAAAGTTTTTGAAACTGTGATAACATTTAGCAAAAGTTTGCTTCACCTCAAGTTTGACCTCACGAATTTTAGCTAGAAGAATCTCTCTGCAAACATCCGGGAATGGAGAAGAAGGATTCATGGAAATAGAATTAGGTAATAACGTTTTTGGTAAGACAAGATTATTTAAGCATTCCTTTAAGAATTTGAGTTGTATTTTCTTAATATGACTAGATTTCATTAGGTCTTTATATTTGAGAAATTTTTTCCTGATAATAAAATTGTAGTTGATTATATCGGCCATCTGAATGTAGATAAATTCAAAGCTGTGAATCGCTAAGTTATGTAGATATAATAATAGGAGGCCTGAAGTAATTTTTAAAAAACACAGTGATTATTACATATATATTTATTAGAGACAGTCTTCTGATTGTCAAGGGCGTTAGCTTTCGATCCTTGCTGGATCCCTTCACAATCAGAAGACTGTCTCTAATAAATATATATGTAATAATCACTGTGTTTTTTAAAAATTACTTCAGGCCTCCTATTATTATATATATATATATATATATATATATAGTATATATATATATATTTTTTTTATATATTTATAAATATATATATTATATTGTATATATGTATTTATAATATACGATATTATATATATATATATATATATATATATATATATATATATATATATATATAATATATATATATATATATATATAATATATATTAATAAATATATAATCTTTTATTAATATTTGTTTATTATACTATCTATAATATGTCTGTATATGTATATATATATATATATATATATATATATATATATATATATATATATATTATGGATGGAACGATGCTAAAAATTTTAACGATGCCGATACCAATCAGATATCAAAAATTCTATCTCTACAAATACGATACCGAAATTACAAAAAACTTTCGATACCAATATGATACCAAAAATTCACCGATTCTGATACCGATCCGATATCAGCATTATTATATCGATCCGATATCAGCATTATTATATTAAGGACTTACCAACCACAACTTAATGATTGGTTTATTAGGCAATGGGTAATAATCAGGTTCAAAGCTATCAGTATTATCTAACTGAGGTCACAGTGGCAAATATACTATGAAAACGTGGCTCCTGTACACATGAATAATAATAATAATAATAATAATAATAATAATAATAATAATAATAATAATAATAATAATAATAATAATAATAATAATAATAATAATAATAATAATAATAATAAGAAGAAGAAGAAGAAGAAGAAGAAGAAAAAAGAAAAAGAAAAGAAGAAGAAGAAGAAGAAGAAGAAGAAGAAAAAAAAAAAGAAAAAAGAAGAAGAAGAAGAAGAAGAAGAAGAAGAAGAAGAAGAAGAAGAAGAAGAAGAAGAAGAAGAAGAAGAAGAAGAAGAAGAAGAAGAAGAAGAAAAAGAAAAAGAAAAAAAGAAGAAAGAAGAAAGAAGAAGAAAAAGAAGAAGAAGAAGAAGAAGAAGAAGAAGAAGAAGAAGGGGAACGGATATCAAATTTCAATATCCACGGATACGGATATTTATTTTCAATATCCGTGGATGCGAATAGTTTTAGGCAACAAGAACTTAGTCACAGGTAACGGATATTTTAAGTTAGTGTACTAAGTTCATTTGAGTAAAATTTTTATCATTTGTTAGTTAATCATGATTGTTATCCTGGTTGGATAATTTATTTAGGGGAATTTCAATATACGCAATAATGAGTGGTTGGGCCCTCTCATAATAATCCAGGAGGAAAAAGCCCAAATAATTTTGTTCATACTAAACGGTCTGGAGAACCTACACTCATTCTTGATATTCCCAAAGCTCCTGACCTACGGAATCACCCGCCAGTCGTTCCACCATAATGCGCCATCTGACTTACAAGCTTTATATCCTTAATCTCTAATTCTAAGGCTTTCTCTCCATCGACTTCATACTTTCCCTAAGTGTGTTTTCCGACACTTTAATCAGGCTGATTGGAAGGCTATACATCGCTTCTATCCATGGCGTTAATGACTTGATTCCCTAAGATACACTTTGGGTTTTTTCTGTTGGATAAAATAGGGGGCTATAACTTTTTTGTCTCAAATCTTCACTCCTCAAACCATGTTTAGATTGCTTGTTTCTCCGCGCCTATTCAAACAGGCTAAAAATAGACGTATCGAGTACGGAAAGTTCTTTCCTTATTCAAACTCGGTAATAATTTCACAGATCTTTATTCGATGAGTCACAGCGGGCTTTCAATAAAACGAAAGTGTGCCTAACCTTGGGTTTTCACTACCAGAATAAATTTTTCCCTCGACCTTTTTGCAAACGGCCATCTAGAACACACTTTCTGTAAATCTATCCTTTTCTCCTCTTAATTCGCTCTGATAGTTCTGATGCTAATTATACCAAGTGAAAAGTCTAATCTCTATTTCTCCTGTTTTATACTCTAGATTAACCGTTTACGACTCCGGGCCAAAATCATTTACTTGTCCTACTTCTTCTCCTATAGGTGAGTTCAATGCCTTAACCATGGTGATTACATTTTGTCGGTACATAAAGATCGGCCTCATGAAATCTGTGAACGCCTATGGAAAAATGGCAAGCGCGCCGGATAGAACTCTAGATAAGTTTTTGATGTGTCGCTTCTGAGCTGGCGCAGGTCCATTGTTAAAATTATCATGTTCTTGTTGCTTCCGTGGGCTTAAGCACTTTACCCTCAGAACTTAAAAGTGCATATGATCCCCAAGACTATGTTGAAGAAAAGGAAGCAACTCCTGATTCTTTTCACAATAGAACTATCCCCCTATTGATTTCACTTGTGTTCTGTCTAAAATCTTTGAAACCATTCTGAACTCATTTCTTAGACCATTTGGTACTCCATTCCCTTCTTTTCGACCATCATGGCTTTCGGCAATCGAGATGTATCGGAGATTTACTCTCCTATCTTTAAGATTTATGTTTTTTGGGGGGGATTACTGGGAGTCAGGCCAGTCTTGCGTGGTGGTGCTTAAAATATCCGACACATTTTACCGGATACTGCGTGCGTCCCTGCTCTCCAAGTTCCCCTCCTTTGCGTTTCTTCCTTCTCTTTGCTTCTTTTGTCTAGCTTTTTTTCAAATCGTTCCATATCGGTTGTTTTTGATGTTAAAACTTCTTCTTTTTCTTTGTTGCTCAGATTCTGCCTTATCCTAGAGTCTTTTCTCTATCTTATTATTAACGAACATCTTAGCTGCTCATCCAGCATTTTCCATTCATATGTCGGCGAATCAAAACTTCATTCTTTTACTCAGCTTAAATCTGCTCCCTCTTTTGCATCCAGAATTGCTTTTCATCGAAATCTTTCTGAATTTATTCTTGCTGATTTGGACAAAATTCCCAGCTGAATCGTCTCAATCTTGTGAAATTCAACTCTTTTATAAACTCCACTTCTACAAATCTTCCTATTAAAGAAATTCTAACTTTTCTATTTCCTTCAATATGTTTCCCTAAAATATCCTATTCTCAATGTAAACATCGTCGGCTTTAATATATAAACAAAAACCTCTGTTAAACGTCATATTACAAGGGTTGCTAAGGCAACCTCGAAGAAGCTGTGGGTTCTATTTATATTGAGAGATGTTTTTTACCGCTTATCAGTTACTCTAAGTAAATAAGGGTCTCACTGCCCTTGTATGGACTACTGCTTTCATGTCTGGGGGGGGGGACTTAGGTTTCATTTGTGTTTTAGATAGGTTCCATTCAAAGGTCAAAAGGCTATAAAACTGTTCTTTACTTTACAATTCTATTGACCATTTACTTTCGACGCGACGTTAGTGTTTTGTCTCTTTATATTGGTTTCCACAGTTCCTTGTGCTCTTTATGACTCCATCGCTGCCCAAGGGGAACTGTGTCTGCGCATGTATTTTGTGTGGACATTGGCACCTCCAGGCTTGTTCACTGTTGTGATTCCTTCTTTCCAACCATCTCTGTTCTTTGGAATTCTCTTTGTTTCCTATTAAATTTAATCTCTCTCACTTTAAAACTAGCACCTGTGTTTACCTGCAAAATCTGCGTTAACGATGTCAAATTAAGTCCTTACCTTAATTGACAATAGAAGTATGAGAATGAAGTCGAATAGTTTTCCTCCTTCGCCAATTGACTCTACCTCGCAAAATTTCTCATTCCCGATCTCAACTCCGCAGCTCTCACAAGTAGTAAACAGCGCACAAATAATAAAATTTATGCTGTGCAATGCATCAATTTTTGATCTCAAATATTTAAACACGAGAATTATAATTCTTTTAATAGCTTCTTACATATAAATATTTAACAATATTTAGCGTGCAAAAGATTCTAATTATTTACACTAGTGTTTTACTATCGGTATCGGTTAAGTATCGGTAATGTTTTACCTATTCCGATATCCAAAACCTATTCCGATATCGATGCCGACACCAAATAAATTTATAGATACTTTACTCCATCTCAAATATATATATATATATATATATATATATATAACTTATATATATATATAAACAATAGATATATATACTATACTATTTTGTTAAATATACGCCCAACGCATATATATATATATATATATATATATATATATATATATAATAATAATAATATATATATATATAACCGAAGAGGCATAACTGTAATTGCCATCATGACTGCTGAAATATTAAATAACTATGCACTGTGTGGTTACAGTCTTAGATGAGAAGCAACTGTTTGATATTTGGTCCATCCTGCGATCAATTCTTAGTTTTTATCACACTAATATTTTAAAGTTACAATATTAATAAACAACACTGACGTAATAATTATAATTTTCTGTTTCGCATTTACATTATTTGTCAGTATCACGAGTTATATGATATTAAATAAAAATATGAATTGTAACATTGATCTACAATATTTTTAAATTAAGTAATATTAATTTTTCAAAATAATATTGCCTTCCCTTTGAATTTACTAATGCGTAATTAGTGGGGAGCAGTTTTCATCGAAATTTCGGTGGTGCATAAACTTGATTTTCAGCTAAATAATACAATAATGCAGACCATGGATTTTCGATATAAAATTAACTTCTGTAAATCAAGCTTCCATAAAAAAAAAAAAAAAAAAAAAAAAAAAAAAAAACTCTGGCAGATCATAATATCTCCATTAACTTTTATAATAATAAAAAAATAAGATTTTCAAATTAAAAAAAAAATCTCAATTTTTTATTTAACAATTTAATAAATGATTGATTGAAAATGTTTAGTAATTCAAACAATTAAAAAGTCATAAATTAATCAACAGCAAAATTGTCTAATAATTTTCTTTTATTCTAAATGTATAGGAAAACTTTCGCATACTATAATAATAAGGCTGCATCTTTACTTTTAAATATACCATATATATATATATATATATATATAACAACTGCCTGCTAACTTTCCACCGCCGCATTGTTACAGCAGGCTGCACCGCCAGCGCAGCTTAACCGCCGCGCGCGCCGCCTGCCTGTAGCAATAGCCTTTGTAACCTTATATATTAGAGACGATGGTTTCTGCAATAATTTGTAAGTTGAGCATAAATTTTCGTCATATTATAATGTATAGCCTTGCATGTTTCTAAAAATTTTAGTAAATTTAAGCAAATAAGGATTATCATCATATCCACTGATAATATCCCATAGTTTTTCTTTAATTATTAATGATACCATTAACCATTTTTACCTGTGTGATTATAAAATTTAAATATACTGTGAAAATTTTAAACTACATTATTATTAATTATTATTATTCTTATCAAATTTATAATTGCATTATTTTTTTTATTTTGATTACATTATTATTATTATTATTATTAGTATTAATGTCCATTATTATTTTGGTTCGTTTTATTTTATAATTATATATACTGCTATATATATATATATATCACTTGCCACGCATACCCAATATAACATATAACTTAGCTTATGCATAGCATATACTATAGCTATTTGCTTTGCTTAACAACCTTATATATAGCAACAACATATGCTGTATAGGTGGAACCTGAGGTACGCGACATACAAATTTGTAACTAACGGAAATGTTTGAACAACACCAAGGGACTCACATTCTACAATCTCTGGACGGGTTTTTGCCTTCTTTGTATGACGGAAGATTTTCTGTTTCAGGAAACTGTGTCCATATACCTTGGAAACTTTCTCAGGTAGGCGAGGAGCATTTTACAACAAAGACTCTGCTTGCGTCATAAAGTAGGTAAGTAGCAAAGACATTGCGTCATCATTTGGGTGGGTTTATGTGTACTTATGGTATACATCATAGAGGCACCAAGCTATAAACTTATAAATTGGCCAGATGAAAGGGATATATATATATATATATATATATGTAGCATAATGGCGCAACAACAATATGTAACATATATATATAGCGCGCCAACGCGCGCGCTGCTCTTCTAATAATATATATACAGCATATAATAACTAATAATAACTTAATATATGTATATATATCACCTCATCTATATAATATATGCTAGCAGATATATATACGCCGCGTATAACAGCAGCAATAATAATAGCAATAATAACTTAATAACTAATATGTATAACTTAACTTTATGCTTTGCTCATACTACCTGCCATATATAACGTAGCATAATAACAACAACCAATAATATGTAATCCATAATCCCACTATATATAATAGCAGCCAATAATAGCATATATATATATAACTCTAATAAATACTTATATGCATATATATAATATATGTATATAATATATATATATGTATCCTAAATCATAACCAATAATAACATACTTATTTTAATAATTTTGTGCATAAGTTCGCTTATATATAACCAATAATATATATAATATATCATCAATATATACATTACAACAAATAATAGTAACATATATATATACATATATACATATATATATATATATAGCCAATAATATAATAACCAATAACCAACAATATACCTCGTGCTTTATCTTATATACCACAGGTATGTAATATGGAAGTCACATTCCTTTAATAAAATAGTTCAGTAAATACTATCTTTATCCTTATCAACATATGCTATATATATAATAATAACAATAATAATAATCTATCTTTTTCACTTATAACATATATGTTGCTCTTAACCATATATATATATATATATATATGTATATATATAATAATATATATAACTGTAACAATAATAACCTAACTCTAATAACCAACCACCGTTATATAACCTTAATAACGCCGCCCATACTATATACCATATACCACTTAATAACTAACTAATATATATGCATATATATATATAACTACTTAACTTAATATATATATATATATATATATAACACTTGTAGTACTCTAATATAACTTAACATACTATATATATATACTACTGCACGCCTGCATACCCTCTACTACTACTATATATATAATATATAAATATCCCTCATCTGCCTTATATATATATATAGCATATATACATCTATATACATATAATAATAATAATAATAGCATAATAATAAATATACATATATATGCTAATAACAGCCTTCCTTAGTATACCTTAACAATCTCATTTATATAATAATATATATACATATATCTAATATATATGTATAATAAATATATATGTATATATATATATATCTATAACTTAATATAATAATAACCATAATAATAATAATATATAATATATATATATATATAAATAATATAATATATATATACATACATCAAATATACTAATAATAATAATAATATGTAATAATAATATAATATGTATAACCTTCTTGCCTTGCCTGTAACCCTCCCTGCTATGCACCTATAACAACATAACCAACCCAACTTCATATATACTCTTTCTAACCTTATATATATATTGGTAAAAAAAGCTGCGAGATTGAACAAGATTATTTTCAGTTTCAATTTGATAACTCGATGCCGCACAGTTGGCATGGAAGAAGACACAATATTAAATTAAATGCCCACGTGTCACCGCAGTGTTTTGAGAATATTAGCAAAAGTCGAAAAACTTTGGAATGGATGGGTTTGTTTTTCGAAGACTTTAGCAGTTAGTAGAGATTAAGATTGAGTTGCGGTTGTCCTGGGTCGGAGAGTTACAAAGGAGTGTGAGGAGGGCTGTGAGTGAGAAAGATGAAAGATAAATTCGATTGATTAGAACGGTAGGCGCAATGTAAGAAATTTTAGTTAAATGTAACAAGAGAGTGAAGCAACAATTCCACAACAGACCTGGAAACCAGCTCGCCGCACTAACGAACAAATATTACAGAAGCATGGACGAAAATCATGGTTTCAGAATTTCACAAGTAACATATGTAGATTATATATATATATAACAACCAGCTAGTAGTAGCCAGCCTTTAGTAATATGTATAGCGCCAACAGCATAACTAGCCATGCGCGCGCCTTAGCCAGCGGCACCATATGCGCGCCTTGCCCAGCCGCCAGCCCATGCTATATCTGCACAGCAGATATGCTGTAACCAACCATAGCCTCTCACAACCAATACGCGCTTGTAATAGCGTATAATAGCTACATATGCCATATAGCAGCTTGTATGTAACCCGTAACTTAGCGCCTTATATATATATATAAATAGTAGCAATAATAACAACAAACTGCAAGATGGTGACAACTGTAATATATATATCTATATAGCAAATTATTAGGAATAAATTAAATTTATATAGCAGTACACCTGGTCAAAATCTTGCAACAATATATATGCATAATAATAACAACAACAGCGCAGCCAGCAACCAACCAGCTTTGCAGGCAATCTTTGCTTCTTCATAACTTACTACTGCAGCCGCACCAACAACTTCCACTCTTAACAACAGTATATGCCAAATAATAATAATATATATATAACGCATAGCCTTATATATACCAACCGCGCATCGCGCCAACGCGCTTGCGCCGCCACGCCAGCACTGCCCGCCCATATGCGCCAACGCCCTTAATATATATGCATGTATATGTATATATAGCAACCACTATATATCTAGGTGCAACCCCGGTTCAGATTTTCATAAAACTTATATGAAATATTTATAAAATAAGGGATGGTTGAAACAAATAAAACTGCAAAAATGAATACTAATTTTTTGAAAGCGAAAAATCTATATTTTTAACAAGTCAAAACAGTTTTGAAGTTGCTTTAGATGCATTATATATATATATATATATATATCTCTTTATATCTGTGTTTTTTTCGGGACCTGAGAACCAAAAATCCATTTCTTTTATATATATATATGTATAATAACAATAATTCATATATGTATACTATGTATACATATATACTTAATATATATATATACTATATACTTACCTCTTGCTAACTTATATATATATATATATTGGAAAGAAAAATATTAATTTATAAGAAAGAATAATTTATAAATTACTAAAACCATCTTTACCTAAATTGTTAAATTTATATCTCCAAGGCATAGAGAGTGAGCAAGTCGAGATAACATCTTCAATGTCAAAAATTTTTGGTGTATGTAGAGGAGACCAGCCCAGTAGGTCTTTTTGTGATCTCAAGTAATGTGGCTATAAGGTGAGCTTTCAGAGATGTAATGTTGAAAAACTGTTTCTACTGAAGCGAACATGGGTAAAATTGCCAGTATTTGCAACTTAAAATGTAAAAAAATATTTTGGTGATACCAACAAACTGGTGCATCATTGCGCTAATTTTTGGACGATCTGTTGCTTTTGTGATGCCAATTCGGCTTCCAGTATGCATTCATGGCACTAAATCTTCAATTGGGCTTTCAAGATCTTCCTTGTAAAATGGTACACAATCTTTTATCTTCTCTTATGGCTATTACACCTGTTCGGTATGACAGATTGCAAGGAAGATATAATTTCCCGCATGACTTGAAAACCTGTCTCCTAATGCTGATATTAAATCATCCAAATGATATATAAAAATGAATGTGATATATTAAGTCGTATGGGTTGGGAGTGAATGTTGGGTCTGTGGGTCAGAGGAAAGTAGAATGTTGGGTCTGCCCAGGGTTGAAGTACAGGGTATCTTGGGTCTATATTTTTGGAGTACGTTAATTCTTATTTATATTTAATACCCAGCTCAGGCTCAGAATGCTTGCCCCAGGCATTTCTTAAAATCTCTGCTTTGAGTTCTAATGTTGCATTTTCTCTGGCTTCAAGTTTAGTTTAAACTAAAGGACTACAAGATTTGTTCGGCAGCGACGAATTATATAAAATTAATTTAACCTCTCACTTTTAATTCTTAACGGATATGATGCATAAAAATTTTTAGTCTAAAAATTTCGGGGGGGGTCCCCCCTGGATACGCTACTATATATATATAACCCATATATATATACCTGCCTTACTACTATATATATGTATATATACTATATATATATATATATATATATATATGTTGTTGGCTTACTATTGCTGTTTTTAGCACTGTTTGAGAGTTATTAGGTGGTACCAGGAGTGCTGGGGCAGAGTCCAATAGACAAATGTTTATTTGACATGCCATTTTATCTTCAAATTTGTTTTTCAAGCAAATTTGAATTTAGGATATTCATTCTTTTCTCTTCCAATATTCTCAGAAGGGTCATGTGATGTTTGGAGTCTTTGTAGCAAACTCATTAGAAGAAGCGAGAGAGAGAGATGAGAGAGAGAGAGAGAGAGAGAGAGAGAGAGAGAGATCATTTTAACCATTTCATAAAAAAGTTTCTTGAAAATCGGCGCCAGGGGTAAATTTAAATAAGGTTATTTTACAAATGTCACCACCACTCACGGGCAGAGCCCTATTTAAGGAGAGGGTGTTGTTATTATTATCACTACCATCACAATCACCATCACTTTTACCACCATTAATAATATTGTCATTATTCACTAGGTCTTAAATAACAATATCTTCATTCGTATCACTATAAATGGTTATTAAACTCGTCTGAACGAAAACAGAAGCTTCCTTCCTTCCTTCCTTCCTTCCTTCCTTCCTTCCTTCCTTCCTTCCTAGCCCCGTATTGCTATTCCCTCACATTATATCCCTTCGTCAAAAAATATATCGTGTTTATCGCCCATTCCTTTTTTAGGCAATTTTTTTTTCTAAATTAATAATTATTTATAGTTATCACCTGATTAATGATAAGTATATTTCATCTATATAATAAGTAAATTCATCAATATAGTTTCAAATCATTTTTAATAAAGAAATAAATAAAATTAGAGTACTCAGATATTAAACAGTATATATGTAATTTAAATGACTTAATTAAACTAAATAATAATTATATTTACTAAACTTATTATTAATTAGGTAATAATTAGGATTATTTACTAATTTTATAAAAATAATTATAAAAGCAATTTATGCCTAAAAATTTTTTTAAAAAAATCACAAAAATCACAAAAAAATCAAAAAGAAAAAATCAAAACAATCCCCAACCCTGGTATATCTTCTGATTATAAATAAGAAAGGATAAGAAACCCTTTAAATTTGAAATTGCTACACACTTAAATCTGCACCTTGAAAGTTACTTAAATTATTCCCATCTCTCCTGTATTTTCAAACTATTGAAAATAAGACTTTTAAACAAAGACAATCCCTCATTATTTTAGTACTAAGAGTTCTTTAAAAGAAATGCGCCAACTTG
The DNA here is from genome assembly GCA_015478945.1 of Trachelipus rathkii. Lineage (NCBI taxonomy): Eukaryota > Metazoa > Arthropoda > Malacostraca > Isopoda > Trachelipodidae > Trachelipus > Trachelipus rathkii. The sequence continues at coordinate 31,612 of JABUQX010098102.1, forward strand.
AGCGGTTTTACTTTTTCATGAAAATCAAATTGACTTGTTGTAATTTCTCGCATTTGTTGATCAATGAAATGGTTTCACAATGTAAAATAGAATGCAATAATAATTTAATGGCTTGTGCTTGGGCGGGGGCTTTGTTATTCCTAACATCTAATTTTTATACTTCATTGAACTTCGTCACATAAAATTAAAAACAGCACACTACTACACATAGATATAATGAGCTCTTGTCTATATATATAATATTATATATATTATATATATATATATATTATATATATATATAATTATATATATATATATATATATTATATTATATATTATAATATTATATGTATATATATACTAATATTAATATATATAATATATATATATATATATATATATATATATATATATATACTATATATATATATATTATATATATATATATATATATATATTTATATTTATATATATATATATATATATATATATATATATTATATATATATATATATTAATATATATATATATTATATATATATATTATATAAAATATTTATTATTATATAATAGATATATATAATATATATATGGTGTTTTTCTATATTTGAATCAGTTCATATTTTCTGAAAAAAGTTTCTAAGTTCAAGACAAGGGAACAGAGTCAGCCGGCTGCCTTGTGATGTTGGCTGAGTAAAGATAATTTTCTATTTGTTATATTAGGGTTTAGTTGTTATATAATTTTTTAGTTTACAAATATGTTGATTGTGAAAAGTTGTGCAATATTTAACAATAAAAATGTCCGTTATATGGATTAATGAGTTTATTGCTGATGAACATAATTAAAATTAGAATAAAAACTATGTTTATTCGTATATGTGTAAAACCTAATGGTTTCTATATTCGTATATGTGTCTATGAGAATATAGTGTTTTATTGTCTACAGGGACATAGTTTTTATTAAATTTCAAAATAAGCCGACTGGCTTTCTTTCCGGCTTGGATGATGAACGAAAAATTTTATATGTCATATTTCATTGGAAACGTATGTTGCTTGTCGAGAGTTATGAAAAGTTGTGAATTATTTACTACTAATTTATTTTTTGTTTTTAATGGTATAAATACAATGGTGGACCGGAAATAATTTATTACCGTTTATCCAATATCACAAGTTAGTATTGAAAAAAAAAAACTATTGGTATTTCGCTATACCAATATTGCGTTTCAAGGGGCTTCAAAAATTTAAATTGGCATGTAAATCTTCCTATTTATCCCTTTGAAGGAGTCCTCCCAAAGATTTGAAAATACGTAACTTTTAATAATATATTAATAATTATTATATATAATATATATATAAATATAATATAATATTAGTAATAATAATAATGTCTTTATAAATTGACTATTATATATATATATATATATATGTATTAAATATATATATATTATATATATATTTCTTTTATTATTTCTATTATTAAATTTGTTATTTATATTTTTAATTGATGATTTAAGCATTCTTTTGACTCCATAGTTCTTTTTTTGTATTTATTTGATTTATTTTATAAACTTAAATACTTTGAATATCAACGGTGCTAGATATTACTGGTTCATTCGAACGTAAATTTTTACTTAAAAAAGTATTATCTAGGTTACTCCTCGTATATCGCAGTCTTTTTGGTGCGCCACACCCCTCGCATCCCAATTATCATTTCGGGTATTGGAATTCTTGACTTTCATTATCTCTCAGACAACAGTGATCCTCATATGCCGTAGCGTTAGGTGTGAACTTATGCTTAAATTAGCAAAACCACGATCCATCTTAGGTTAGTTTGAATTTTCCTTTGCAACCCACGGATCATCTAGGTTAGGTTGAACTTTTTTGCAAAACCACGGTAAGTCATATGCCCAAGTACACCTCCAGCTTTTAGTGATCCTAGAGAAAAACTCTCAACGGCCTATCTATATAGAGCGTCCCGCTCTGAAACTGTTTAAAGGAAGTCACAATAGTGGAAAACGAAAAACACTTTAAAACTTTAGAAAAAATAAATATATACATTAGCTAATGATAAATTACACTTTCTGGTCATGGTTAGTTACTACTCACTCCAGAATTTGATCGTAGTTTTTTATCTAATGTATATTATATATAATATCTCTATACTTATCATATATATATATATTATATACTAAACCCTTAAAAACGTTGTCTGGCAATAGTATATATATATAAATATATCATATATATAAATAAGATTATTCATAAATTTTTTAATATATTATATTCTCGCCAAGATTTAAGCTAGGGGGGTCATAAGCTGCTATATATACTACTCTCCTATGCACTCCCCTCTGCACTCTACTCATTAGCTATACTCCTTAATATACATACTCACGTCGTGGTTCGTATCATTACATTTGTTTCAGCCAAGCCGAAGCGGCTGGCTTTGAACTGGCAGGCTCATTGGCTTACAAAGTACCATTCACCCCAAAGCCTCAAAAGTCAAGCAGCCACTCTAGGTTGTAGCTGAACGAACACCATTCAAAGTATAAGAACTTAGTCCCATAATTAATATATATTAATATATATATATATTATATATATATATTATATATTAATATATATATTATATATATATATATAATATATAATATATAATATATATTAGATATATATATATATATTATGGGCAAATCTATACATTAGTCCCGCACAATTACTCTCGTAAAATTACGCTCGCACCACGAAACAAGATTATCATATTTTAAGAATCGGCGTATATGAAAATTAGTAACGGAAATAAAAAAAAAATAATGATAATAAATAAAAAATATTTTTAGGGTATTCGAAAGAAAAAATATTTTAAAAAATATCAATTTTAGGGGACTCGAGCCGACGGGGGACAGAGGGGGGACGAAGTCCACCCCCCCCCGTCGTCGACCACGAGGCCGAGAGACCTCGACTATTGATATATATGGAAAACCCTTGGGTATTCTTTTAGTTAAAGAAAAAAGGAAAATTATTGGAATGTAACAAAAAAAAATTGAACTAACCTTTAATACATGTCGATTTATTTTTGAAGTGTTTCCATATAATTTATAAATATATTTACTCCTTTGTTCTGTTTCTTCCATATATAACTACATAAGTAACTATACTATACTATACTCCAAACGCACGTTGGTTAAAAAAGAATTTGGCGCAATTGGAGAATAGTCTTTTCGACAACTTTTTTTAGTAAACCTAAAAATGTAAGCTTTTCGTTTTTGATATAATTTACAATTACATTTGCATTTTACGCACTTCTTTTCACTTAAAACTAATTTGAAATGCTGCAAGAAACTTAACAATTCGATTTCATTTGAACAAATATTATATATATCGTCTAGTAACATGGCTGCATTTAAAACTAACGTATTAATTTCATTTACTTGAATAGCAATAATACACATCAAGTTTTAATATCGTTCAATTGCAAAACGCTTCTCATTGGATAAAATTTTTCGTGCTCATTAATAATCGCTTCTCATTGGATAAAAACAGTTGGCACATAAATTTTTTTTATTACATATCATACTTCTAAAAATAATATTTTAATTTCTATTTACACTTCCATTTTATATATAAAAAAAAAAACAATTTCCAGAACTAACTTTATACTCGTAATTACAAATATGGCATCTGTTTACGTTGGTAAGTACGTAAGTTTTCTTGATATCGCTGCGGGGGACTATGTATAGTTCCCCTATATATTATATTAATATATATATATATATATATATATATATTATATATATATATATTATATATAATATATATATATATATATATATATATTAATATATATATTAATTATATTATATTATATATAATATGAATATAATTGATGTGTAGTCACCCATAAAATATTACTTTCAATTAATCAATAAAGAAAATATATCGTTTATGAAAACACACTTTTGGGTCAGATTTTATCTTATAAATAAAAATAGCATTTATTAAAAGGTTATTTATAGTAAAATGTTTATTCATCATTATTTTATCAATTATAATGTATTACGGAATTGATATAATTTATTATTTTAGCATTTTTGTATCATATTTTATAAAATTATTGTTCATATAGTATTTAAGTTGGTCCAAAACCTATCTTATAAAAATGCATTTTCGCGTTTTTTTTTTTATTTAAAATAAGTTTTGAGATCACCAAGTTCACTTCTGAATTAAAAAATACTTCGCATTTTTTAAAGACTTGAAATAAAGTTTTTTAATTCATAAATTCAATGTAAAAAATAATATTTCGGTTGCAGTGTTTGATTATTATAATGTTTGTTTGATATTAAAGGTTTACTTTTTTGAATAAAAATTATTAGTATTTAGAGTTATTTAAAAATTACTTATTATAAAATATTATTGTTGTTCAAAAAAAAAAAAAAAAAAAAAAAGAAATAGTTTTTATTTTCAGAGAGAGAAAAAGTTTTTTCTTTAAGTATTTTACCATTTATTTAACGAAATGATTTAAAATATATAATATAATGTTTGGTAGCATATTGCAAGATATTAATTATTAAAAATTAGTTTTTGTTCGCTAAAAATGGTCTTTAAGAACTTTTGGTTATATTAAATCAGATACATAGTGGAAATATAATGATAAAGTGATTGATAAATATTGTAATTTTAAAAGTTATAAACTGCATCGTGTTGCGAAGTGTCAATATAGTAGGAAGTTTTATTAAATAAAATATTATTCTATATCCCATATCATACTGGATAAGTTTCATTCAACCTATAATTGAGATGAAGACAGAGAGACTCTCCTACCGATAAGAGAAGACCTCATCATGTCAACACTACCCATCAAAGACGGAAGGTGAGCTAAACAATAACAGAATAAGATAGAGTATTAACAGCTACTAGCACAACAGCTCCCTTACCAGGATATACCAAATAAATAGATAAGGCTCATCTCTTCTGGAGAGTTTTTTAGGCCCGAAGCCACAACTTTCATGCTTTTACATGAAACCTGTGTCACACGATTCACAATGCAGGTCAGCATAAGATTCTTCTTCTCCAACTATGTCTTGCCAACAAGTCAATGTTATTACATGGTTCAGACCTACCTCTTCACTATAGACTAGGGTGACAGAAGCAGGGTCTCATGTTCCTTTAACTCTCTGGCAGCGCAAGCTCAGATTCTGGCGAGAGGAATAACCGAAGAACTAAGAACGGTAAGAGTGCAAACCATTTTGCTAGCTCGTTGTTAAGAAGAAATTTGCGCTCGCTCCGATATACTATCTCGAGCTCGGCAGCCCTTAGCGAAGGAGGGCCACAAGATGATATAGAAGGAGATAATCATCGCCTCGAGAAATGAGAGCAGCTTTTCCAGAAGATATTTTGTGTGAAAGTCATTTCACCTCCCTAAATGCATCTCTTGGTCAGTATCACAATTGGGAAAGGAGGCGACAACAAAACAGTAGTAATTCCAGCAGCAGACTAGATCTAAGAAGAAAAATTTCTTAATGTGCATTTGTTGTATTGTCCGTGACTATCTCTGTGTCACCCTTGTATATCCATCCATGTTTAGGCGGGCCTTAGCTCTCAGGTATGCAGTTAACTGAGGAGACCTGGTTGGATTCCGTGCATCGTCATTCTCAATTTTCAGATGTCACATCCAAAGAAAATCTTCAAGCAACAAGCAGTTTGATGAAGACGGGAACAAAGTCAGCTGTTATTCCCAGGTCTTCCTTGCCTCAGTTTACAGGCTATTTTTCATCGGTCACACTCTGCAAGAGTTAGATACTCACCGACAATAACTCCGTGATCCATAGGTAAAGTTCTTTCATTGCTATTAGGCCCACACGTCAGAGTAAGAATTCTATGGGGTGAGAGCAAGAGAAATATATTGCGCTCACTCAGTTAGTGACCCAGGCTTTTATTACAACATACAAGAAGAAAATTTAACGTGGGACTGGTTTCTCTCAAGCATCCTTTACGGCCACAGGCTATAACTATATCTGTGCCTCCTCTTACGGAAGAAACTCGCATATTACATCTTCAGGTGCCTACATCATCGAGCTTTCATCTACTCTTCTTCTCTGTCGACTGTTCTTGTTAACAAAAGAAAGAACGGTTCATCTCTCACGTCGTTTTGGTATTTTACGTCTTCAAACCAATTGCATCGTTTTCTCATTCTTGACAGACTGACATTCGGCTGTTTTTTATTGAATATCATGAGCAAGGTTTTAGCTCTTATACCAACATTCTGAATGAAGTTGAATCACCATCTCAAAGTCTAATTTCATATATTTATAGTTTATAGTTCAAAAGCGAATACTAAATTTGGTATTTTTTTTATTAGATTTATCATCTTATAAACCATCTTGTTCATGATACACAAATGCTCTTTATGCTTATATTGTTTTCTTGGAAGATTATATAGGAGAGAAATAAATTTTTTTTTATTATATTAATAGTGTGGATAATTGTCTTATACTCACTCATATCTCGAGGCATGTCTAGTCTACCACTGTGCTCTATATTTTTTTATCTTCTACTTTCTAACGCTTTTACATGCCATTATTTTTTTTTTTTCCTTTCTTGGTATGGAATTTCTGTACTTCTGTGGTTCAAAAGAGTGCTCACCAAAGAGATCACTAGCATCAAACTTTCATATCTTCTCGGACGAGTTTCAACATCCGGCTGGTAAATCGCCTTCGCCAAATATGTTCCTTGACCGCAGGTACTTCGCCATTCTCAGATGGTCCTTTACCGGCTGATAATTCGTCTTACGATGGTCCTCTCAATCAGATGATGATTTCGCCTATCCATGAAGGCGAACTCATCTACTTGAGAGCAATAGAATCAATAGGACAGTTGTTTAAAAAGTAAATTAAGTAAGAAAAGAAAAAAAAAAGTGCATTTCTGTTTTAAATTTAATTAATAGTGTTTCAAAATAATTATATTAAAATAATATTTAGTGATTTTAGTATATAAATTTTAGGTGTTTTGTCCTACGCTCCACTTTTAGGGGCGAAAGTTAAATATATATACTGTGTAGTTACCCATAAAAATATTACGTTTTCAATAATCAAATTAAAGAAAATTGTCGTTTATGAATAAAACTTTTGGGTCGATTTATCTTAATAAAAACGCATTTATAAAGGTTATTAAACATGTTTTCACATTAATTTTATCATTATAATGTATTATTTAATTTAAAAACAAGAATGATATAATTTTTATTATTTTAGCATTTTTTGTATCATATTTTATAAAATTATTGTGTTATATTAAGACCTATCTTAAAAAATGCATTTTCGCGTTTTTCTTTTTATTGAAAATAAGTCTGAGATGCACCAAGTTCACCTCTGAATTAGAAAATATTTAACATTTTTAAAAGACTTGAAATAAAGTTTTTATTCATAAATCAATGTTAAAAATAATATTTGCTTGCAGTGTTTGATTATATAATGTTTGTTTTGATATAAGGTTTCTTTTTGAATAAAAATTATTAGTACAGAGTTTTAAAAATTATATAAAATATTAATGTTATGCCAAAAAAAATTAGCTTTCCGTGATCTCTTACGTATCTGTATCTTGTTTGCTTTTTATATTTGGAGAGAGAAATTCGGTTCGCTTTTAAAGTTTTTTCTTTAAATATTTTACCATTTATTTAACAAAATAATGTAAAATATTATATAATATAATGTTATGTAGCATATTGCAAGATATTAATTATTAAAAATTAATTTTTGTTGATAAAACTTGTAATTTGCGAACAAAAAATTGGTTTTGGCAGAAAATTGGATTGTATGCAGGGAGTATATGATAAAGTTGAAAATATTGTAATTAAAGTTTAACTGCATGTGTGCGAAGTTGTCAAATATAGTAGGAAGTGTTTAAATAAATTTATTCTATCAAATCACAACTCTAGTTTTATTCAACCTATGAGAGAAAAAGAGAGAGAGAGAGAGGAAGAGAGGAGAGAGGAGAGAGAGAGAGAGAGAGAGAGAGAGAGAGAACTTCAACAACTACCCATAAAGCGGAGGAGCAAACAGAAGAGATAACTACTAGCTCCTCCCGATATATATATATATATATACTATATATATATATATAATATAAATAGATATAATATAATATATAATATATATATATATATATATATATATATAGATATATATATATATATATATATATATATATATATATATAATATAGAGGAGAGAAATACATTTTTTTAGTTTTAATATTTGTTAAATTTGTATCTTGTGGTAACTGATGGTTAGGTTACGTTACGTTAGGTTTGATTATTATAGATTATGGATGTTAGGTTATGCAAGTTTAGGTTAGCTTAGGCTAGTTTAGGTTAGGAAGGTTATTGTTTAAGTTTTTGATGGGATTGTTGCTAGCATTATCAGCTTGTTGATGGATTAAAGAACGTTTGCTAGGTTGTGCAGCTTTGTTAGCATATAATATATTATATTAATATATATATAATTATATATAATATATATATATAATTATATATATAATATATATAATATATATATATATATATATATATATATTAATTATATATATATGTAATTACTCATATAACTAATATCAGCTATATAATAATTATCGTCTTAAGCTAATAGTATCATATATATATATATATTATATATATATGATAGTAAAAGCATCATACTTATTTATTATATATATAGTATATATATATATATTATATATATATTATATAGTATATATATATATTAGTATATAATATATCTTAAATATATATAGTATATTAGTGAATAATATATAAAAATACTATATATTATATATAATATACCCTGAGATATATATAATATAATTATACTATATAATATTAGTATATTAGTTTTAATTAAGAGGGGTGTAGCGGATAGTGATTTTTTCACTATCGCGGATTGCGGAATGCTGATGTTAAATTTTTCATATCCGCGGATGCGGATATCGCGGATTAGTTAAAGTTTTTAAGGAGTTTTAGCCCACAGAGTACTTTCAGTATATAGGTATATACTAGTAGAAATAGTTACGTAAATAATTTCTTATATATAGATGTGAACATAATAATATAATATAACTAATATATATATATATTATATATACTATATATTATATATAATATATATATATAATAGTATATATAATATAATATATCATATATAAATCTATATATTATATAGCGAACTAGTATATATATATATATATTATATATATTATATATATATATATAATATAATTTATATATATATATATATATATTATTATTATATATATATTATATTGTTTTACTAAAATATATTTCTGTTAGGGTACGCCTGTCAGGTGCTACTCTCCAGAATAGATTCTTCTCCAAAGATTTCTATCTTCAAGAGGTTCGTTACTCTTCTAACTGAAAATATCATCTCTCCCATCTTCCCTCTTACGCTGTTACCAGCCTCCGCCCACGAATCCATCCATCTCTCCTCCGGTCTTCCTGGCGAGTGTTCTTCTACCTCTGATCTTCAATCCATTCATCTCTCGTCAATGCTCTCCCCGATTTTTACCCTTCATTCTACTCTTTACCATGGTTCCAGACCATCTTAACTGTCGGTACTTCTCCGACGCATTCCAAAACAGGTCCTTCCACTCCCAGTTCTCCCGTCCTCACCAGCTCGGCTCCTCGATCTCTGTCCTCAGCGATTACTCCCTCTAAGCATGATCCTGGGGAATAGAACCCTCATTCCGCAGCTTTATTCTAATCTTTTTTGGCTCTGCGTATCATTGTCTCCCAGCCTTCACGATCCATAACAACAATATCGTCTTAGAATAATTACGTAGATATATTAATATTCTATAAGCCTTCTTGCTGCGATGATCCCTTTCTCCTTTAGCAACGGGAAGCGTCTATAACATTCTCACAATTCTAAGTGAAAGAAAGGTAGCCCGGTATTCTCCCTTTCAACTCAATTATGTCTTCCCCCACGATGCCGTGATCATCAACATGCCACGGCACCAAATGTACTTAAGAGGTCTATTCACGCCTTTAAGCCTTATATCTTCTGTATTCACTACATCTGTTCCCACTCTCTTGCAACATCGACCTATTATTCCGTTTTCTTACTTCATAGTTAGTTTATATGCGCCATTGAGCTCCAGTACCTCACCTCCAACTAGTTGACAGGCGCTTCATTGGCAATGTCTTTTGAGCTCCTGATGTTATCACTGCCGCATCAAAACCAAACGTTGCTCCCTATTCTCCCTTATTGCATAGCCTTTTTTATATATGATGAAGCGAAATATAAAAAACGCTGCGCATATATAAAATAATTACCTAGTATATTATCATATATACAGATATATAAAAATAAAACGATAAATAAAATAAATATATAATACTAGGATATATATTATATATATAGATATAATATACAGACACATATAACTAAGTATATATATATACCTATGCTAAATAATATATATAATATAGCATATATATATGATGTATATATAAATATTATATATAATTAGCTATACTATAGAAAAGGTCTATATAATATTTTTTTTAATCTTCCCATGAAAAGATGCAGATTCACAGCAAGGTGCGACTGCAGCTGGACGCGGGAAGACCTCCCAGATTTGGGTGCGGTGATGTACGGACGCATGATGCTCTCGGATAAAAAAAAATAAGCATTGAATCACGGGTAATAGAAATGTACGCATAATAACGCTATATATAGATAGACAAATATATATATATAGTATAGATGAGTATAGATAGTAATAAAATATAATAAGTAATTATAGAATTAAATATATATAAAATGAAAGGTATATATACATATAAATAGTTATATATATACGGATGGGCGCCATGCTATGGGGGGCCAAGGTAGCGGCCCAGTGGGCCCCACCACTCCGCTGAGTGATTTGTACAAAACAGTTACAACTTGATGCTCTCTGTTGCAATAAGAACTTGACGTCTGCGAGAGGGAAAAATTTTTTAAGAGTCAATGTGTGGTTAACCGAGGTTTATATATATAGTTAGCGTGTGTAAATATAGAGTATAATATATATAAAGAATACGGTAAATAAATGTATAAGAATAGTGTAGAAGTATTGATATAGTAAGAACGCACCCCACATAGAAGAGAAACGCTATAGATAATTATAATAATTAATATATAAGTATATATAAGTCATAAATAAATAAATAAAATATATATACCTATATATTTATATATTATATATTACATAATTATAATGGAATATATATTTTAAATATATATATATATTATATATATATATATATTATAATATATAATAAGATATATAATATAATAATATATAATAGAATTAGCATATTATATATATATAAAGCGTCAGTATTCTTGATCGGCTTGAGATATTTGTGATTAGAAATTGTAGGGGAGACTCTTTTGCCTACCCTGGCCCACCCACACTTGCAAAAATTTTTTTTTTTTTTTGGGGGTTGTCCCGGCTTACTCTTACCCTCCTTACACTTATATATTATATATATATATATATATATATATATATATATAATATATATATAATATATATATATATATATTAATATATATATATATATATATATTATATATATTATATATATATATATATATTCGTTGTTGCCCGAATCCGAGAATCGTAACACGTTTGAAAATAATTCTGAATTGTATGTATTTTATTTAAAACGAGGTACTAAGACTTTAGATGCTTAATAGCTTTTTATTGCTTTACATCATAATAGGAATTTTGTACGATGAGATTAATAGAACATATAATGGGTGGAAGAGCAAAGTTTACCAAATAGGCTGGGGTAAGGCGCACGCCTCATGGCTGCTTGTGGTGCTTTGAGAAGCCGAGCGAAGTGGCAAGGGGTTGGGTAAAAATTATTATTACTATTATTTATCTGATACTACCACTAGTAATACTGGAAATATGAAAAGTTTTAAAATTAAAATGCCTAGGAGCTTGATTAATAGTTAATTCCACTTTGTTCTTGAACAAACTCGAAACTCAAAGTATTAAAGTGGGTAGTCTCTAAGTGAATAAAAAGAACAGTGTTGATTGATTAATTCAAGTAAGGGTATTGAGGCCAAATCCTAGTTAACTGATACATAAATTTGAGTAGTGTTGCTTACTTAGGATATAACGTTACCAAGAGGAAAATGTCCTGGGTAAATTGGAAATTACTAATTGGAACCAATATTAATAATGGAAAAAAGTTTGACTTAACGAAACCGTATAAACCACCATTACGTTTACAATACAGCTCTTGTTGTAGAGAGAATGAGGCCTTCTCTTTATGAATGAGTAGATCTGCACAACACAATTTTTGGCTAGCGTATTCGAAAATATGAAAGGACCGTTTTTGTGTGTTATATTGTGTTTCTTATGTTTAGATCTTCTATTCAAAAAAAATCCCCTATTATTGGCTCATTTTATTCGTAAAAAACTATTATAGAAAATGTATAAAAGAACAATGCAACTCTCACATGCCTAAATTCCCATGTAAATTTGTCAAAATGGCATAAAGATGCCTCCAGCCGAGTAGGAACACGAACAAGAAAAGAGTACTTTACAGAAGAACAAAGAAAAAAATACTGGAAATAAGCATGTTAGTGTAACTGAACAAATGGCATGGTTGTCGTGAGGAAGGCAAGCTATTATTTTTTATTCCTCTCACAACAAAGAGTGATGCAAAAAATTGGACACCGAGTAGTAACTTGATAATTGTATCTAACACGTTTTATTTAATCTTTATAGGCACATCTATGAATATCGACTCTATTCGAGAAAATAGGGATGGAACCGCAGATACCGGGAATTTTTTGTTAAACATATCGATTTACATAAACAAAATACAGAGTTAGAAGCTGGAAGTATATGTTTTGATTTATTGTTTGTGAAAATTTGGAAGAAAATCTTACTTTCAATTGATGCATTACGTGTTACCATTAAATACACAATTTCGACAATTGGATGCATTTAAGATAATATAAAACTAATATTTATATTCTATTTGCGTGATGGAAAAGTTATTGAATATATCTGAATAATCTACATTATTGGGTATTTATTGAAGTAAACAATTGTGGATTATTTTCCCTGCTTTGTAGTATTCAGTACTCCTAGAAAGAATCTCTTAAATCCATCCGGGGAAAGAACAGCTATCGATTGGTGTTTTCTTCGTTGATAAGAATAAATATTTCTATATGAAAATTTATATCCAAGTTTATTAAATCATTTTAAAATACATTTTTGCGTTGATAAACATCTCAATGTACGTGAAGAATTTCTCGGCTTTTTAAATTTATTAGAAAAAACTGAAAAGATTAAAGCATATCAGAAATGGATATCTGTGAAATTAATTAGGATCTATTACACGAGATAACAATTTAAAACAATTTAAAATTATAATACTAGTGAGTAGCTGTAAAATATTAATTTCTTGGACTTGGTTGTATGAGGGCACTTTATTCTAACCAGACTATAGCAAAAATAGTCTTTCTGGCTAAAGAAAATAGAGGTTCAAAAAATTAATCATAAAACATTTTTCAGTATCTCCCTCAAAACCAAATTTTTTATTGTCGTAGTTATCTCTCTTCTGTTAATAAATTAGTATATTTTAGAATAACCAGATACATAAATGCTGTTCCAGAATAACGAAACACTGTTGGAATGTAAAGCCAATTCATTTAAAATTTTTCCGTAGAAAGGTACGTCATCGCAGAAATTATGGGAGACAAATATACATTGTTCTAATATGACTGAAAAACACGAATTGGAGATATTCTATCCACAAGTATATCAATCATTAGACTAATTTAATTATGTAACATTTTTTAAATAAAAAACCTATATAGAAACCCTATCTATAATCTGATTAGGTTTATATAACTGCTAAAGTACCATAACACGAACCGGCAGCATTTAGTTACAATACATGTTCAATAATCAGTGACATGGGAATATATATATAGTTATCCTATATACATTTTACTCTTCATGTTTAATAATTTTATCAACTGAAACATTAAGTCGAGTGTTGCTGACGTTATTCAGACAAACTATTTCTTCAAACTTAAAATAATTAATAATATTTGTGAAATAAATAAAGTTTATACATAATTTGAAAAAGTTGCTTTTTCACGACACATTTCACTGTGCATCTATAAATAGAACTATATACTTTATTTAAATATTTTTACAAAGCCTCACTAACGTTCAAACTGATGAAAATTTAATTGACATCGCCACTAACTTCTATTCAAATAAGAGAAATACTCCTCTCAAAAAACATATAAAATAATTTTTGTGAACGTATTTTCAGTATTACGAACGTACAGAATCCCCAAAAGAATCCTAGCCTCATCGACATCAAAAAGTTCTGCTGGAGATAAAATGCTTCAGAGGTTTCACTTATTAAATCCTATGTGAATATACCCTATTTACAGCTTCATTAGTCGTGAAAGAACAATCTCCCAAAATAATTAGTGTGCGCGTCTCCTCCTGTGCCAAACAATATAACCTGGCAATCTAGATGGACGTAAGAAATTATCTTAATAAAACTAATTCACATTATTAGGCGAGTTTGAAAAAGGTTAATTGCAAAATTAAGATAATATCGCTCCAATTATCAGAATATATATTATGTAATAAAAAGAATGGACCCGGCCCACGGGATTAACTATCCACTGACAATCTTTTCATACAATACCTATTATTGACGGACATCCCTGAAATTTGGAGAGGTGTAAGCAAGAATCTTAGTATAGTTACATTTAATTCGAGTAATATATATAGAAGTTTGCGAAGAGGTCCACTCGATAGTCTTACACCAATAGACCTGGAGAGGAAAAGTGAGTTACAGGCACATTACTAGTGAAAATGTCATTGCAATGGTTATTTAGATATATTCCAACAGTAGATTTTGCACCAACTCGTATCAAAGATTTTTCACACTATTCTCCAGATCTCAAATCGTGTTAATTTATATTAGTGTACAATATTCGAATTGACGATAATTAATTTTACCCTATCCTTCAGAGTTTTACGTACCTGTACAACATACGTCCCTTTAAATACCTGTGAGTCGAACTATTTCCATATTTGATACTCAATGTGTTACTATGTTTACAAAGCATTTCACGGGGAGCCCGAGGAAAAGGTGATAACACATCAGAAAGAACATCAATCGAGATAGAGTGTAGTAGAATATTACTGCAATATTTTTATCGGGATTTCGGGAA